>JAHDVE020001157.1:0-136102 GCA_022606495.2 Halesus radiatus
AATTGGGCGTTTTAAAATTAAATTTAAGTCCATCGTAACTCTTATTTTAACACTTTCTTTTTTGTTTATTATTTTATATCTATCTGTGGACAGTGTAATTTTTTTGTTGATACCAAAAAAACCTTCTTTCTTTGAATATGCAATCTGTGTCTAACCAGAGTGTTCTATGTATGGGTAACCTAAATAAAACATGGCGGTTTCAATGTTTTTCATACTAATTTTAAAACAATGTAGCAACAGTTTTACACATTGAATTTCATTCAAACAACTTTCTAAACCTTCCCGGCACTTATACGAACAAACTGTGCTATTTTCAGCGAAACCGGTCCAGTGATTTTCGAGAACATCGAGGACAAAGAAACAAACAAACTTACATTGATTTTTGTATATATAGATATTATCAAATACGTAAAAAAAGATACACCCACTGAACGTCTTAAATCTACATTCAATATATTATTTTTGTTATACGAGTACACATAGTTATTAGTACATCAAATTCTTTTTTTTTTATCCCATATTGTTAGATTATAGTATAATATTATAAGTTTAATTTATAACTGTAATGGCGCTACTCCAAAACTCAATCACGCGAACTAATTTTTCGCTGAGATGGGTAGTATTATTAAAAACAAATATTTTATAAATAGCCTGAAGAATCATTTATGTATCTTTCAAAATCAGTTACAGATAAAATAAATAAATAATATGTAAGACGTCAATGTCAAATACGACGGTAGTTTAAGCAACTAGGCCTTAGATTCTTAATCTGCCTGCGTTTTATATATTTCATCAAAATTGTCTGTAAGGAATAGGAAATCCTATATTTTGTACGTGAAATAAAGATATTCGTTTTTGAAAAATTGAATTGTTTATGAAATTGAAATTCAGTATGGAGGTAGTGTAGGCGGGTAAAAAGATTCCCTTGATATAAAAATACGAATCATCCACGAGTTCCATACCTGTTTGTTATCACGCACGTAATATTTTTAATCAACCCCCGAATAAGTAGATTCTAGATTGTGGGCTCAAGAAACCGTGGGGGGGGGGAGGAAGGGAGGACCCTCCGGGGTTTTGGGGGGGATGGAAAGAGGGATGAGGGGATCAGGGGGAAGTTCGTGTATGACGACTGCTGTCTGTAATAATTCCATACACACGAACGTCATGAAGATTTCCACGTATGCACAGTAGATTACTAGCCACGCAATCAAAACGCCGCGCGATGTCGCTCCTCAAGAATGACACTGCTACAACTTGTCCACCTATATTACTTTAAGGTTTTTATTTTCATAAGAAGTGTATTTATTTTTTTGATATTTTTTAGAATACAGATACTTTTAATTTTTTTTTTTAAATCTGTATAAAAAGCTGTTTGTTTCTTACAAATAAATCAAGAAATAAAATAACACCATGCAGAATTATTTTAAAAGTGTTGGTGTAGTCTCTTTTTATACTTTAGAAGTTATTGCTACTTTAATTTGAAACAAAATTAGGTCTCTAAGAGCGTGTTTCTCTTGAAATAATAATGTAAAAAAAAAATTGTAATAAAAATTGAATAAAAATGAAACAATATACTTTGAAAATTTACATCCAAAAAAATAATTTAAAGGGTGCGGAAGTCGAGATTAAAAACAAAAAATTACATTTCAACATATAATCATGGCTAACGTCTGAAGAAGAAGCTACAATTCAATAAAACATAGGCCTAATGCAAGTAATGCCAGCAATTGGAAATTGTAAACCGCCTCTTTTATTCGCTTTAGAACGGAAATAAAATTTTCTGAAAGCTCTGTATTTTCTGATATGTGTACGGTACGAAAGGGTTAATTTACTAATCACTCAACAAGAGTGTATTCGTTAAAACGTCGATTTGTATTCGTTACACCTGCCGGATGGGCAATATTCATATGTTAATGCTTATGAAAAATTAATAAAATAAATTAGAAAAGATGTGGCAGTTGCATAGTGTTCGCGGATTTCCACGAAATGACAGCCCGCCTTAGAGGTAGTATGTAAATATTCTTTCTTATTCCTTTAACTATCTGCACGCCACACGGACCTGAGCCCTGCATGTGTGTGTTTCCCCCCACTTACCGCTCCCCCTCACACACACTAACACGACACGTGTCTTCTGTCTAGCCTGTCATTCTCCACACACGACACCGACACACGTGGAAAGGTGCAATGTTTGAACTGTGGGTCGACACGTGAGGGCAACTTAATGATAGTGATTAATTATATGTACCTCGCTCGTATATCTACAAATGATCTACAATAATCAAAGACAGTTTAATTGAAAGCCACATCTATTTTTTGTTGTTTTATTTACCATTGTTATACATTAAAATTTGAAAATATTTTTCTATTTGACGGATTTAAATTTTTTTTAAATGTTAGGAAAAAAACCGAAATTAATAGTAATAGTGATATAATTACTTCTATAGCACCTAGCATCAGTACTAAATTTTAATTCAATTCGATAATGATATTTAAATTTTTTTTCGTAACAAAAATAGCCTAGGAAAAAAATTATAATTAAAAAAAACTGTTCGTCAACCATCGGTTCGCGAACAGTTTTCCTAAAACACTAAGAGCCGGTTGTTTCGGAGAAATTCAAATGTAACGAAGACATCAAATCGCCCATCACCAAACGAAGTTATCAAATTCAGAAGAATTTGACGGATTCTTCAAGTTCTGTGTAACAACTAACCCTAACAGACTAAATTTTATGATTTTTTTTTCTTTTCTCTTCTTCTTTCTCTAATCTTTTTAAACACATTTCAGTATTTTTATTGTCATGTATAATTATTTATTGGGTTAACTATATTAAAAAGTACGAACCTGCACATAAGCTAAACCTACCCGTTATACTTTTTGTATTTGAAATTGAATTTGCTTCCAAACTTCAAATATTAAAAAGGTAAAAAAAAATATTTTTTTATCATTCTAGTACACTACTATACAAGCAAGAAACTCTTTAAATGATTTGCCTTAACTCTCAGTCTTGTCATGTCGATAGAACACACTTCAGAAACTAGATGCATCAACGCGTTTCTCTAAATAGCTTTAACTGTGTGAAGTGACCAGATCGGAGAAGCTAAATGTTTTTTTAATTATCCCTTCCCATCTCCCCTCATTTAGTCTCTGAGTTTCCCCCCTCCAAGACATGAGCCACTTTAAGATTCAAAACTAAGGTTCATTCCTTCCTTTCCTTAAATACCCTCCACACAGCATCTCCAAATATAACATAGGCGGACTCTAAGTAATTATTGATCACATGCCCTTTTGTGTGGACATAACGATAAAAAAATGTTTTTAATTAAAAACAATTAAAAAAAGTGAAAAAGGTTTAAAATTACAATAAAAAATAATAATAATAAGCGCGAGCGTGAGTAGGTAGGTAGTACATAATTGAAATACGGAATAAGTATACATAAATCATTTCAGAATCCATTCATCTTCAGACGAGTTAATAAAAGATATGGGACCCTCGCGTCAGAACATCAAGCAAATTCTCCCAAAAGAGGTGAGAGAGGTTCTTTCATTTTTTGCAATTTGGAGTTAAATGATAAGGCCGGCGTGGGTGATAATAATATATAGCACACATCTCCACATCTCCACGTCTCCAGCCTCCGTCTCCGGTCCCACGTCATGATGAAGTTGGCCCATCTCGGCAGCTTTATGGAACGAAAACAGCGACACACTTGCGGCGAAAATGCGATATTTTTTAAACGAATCCCCAAATGGCTGGCGTAATTTGAAATATTCACAATGGAGTGTGTTATTTGGGGGAATCACGAGGATTCGTAATGAAACGGGTGGAGATACTCACACAAGATGTACACATTCGTGTAACTCAGTCGAGAAAAATAAGGCGTTATTTTAATTTTATCTGAGCATTTATTTTTATCTATCGGGGACAAAAAATTGCACGGTTATAAAAACATTTTTTTAATGTTTAAAGCGACTTATTTTTGATTTTCAGTAAAATATTTAGGGAGTCACTTCTGGGCTGGAGCTCCGAAGTACCCGATAAACCGGCTTGGTTCTTTGCAAAAGGAGGGCCGTCCACCTGATTGACAAGCCGTTGTTAACAGACTGGTTGCTATCTCTAATGCACAGATGAAATGTAGGTATGCTGAGTCTATTTTACCGGTATTTCAATGAAGTCTGCTCTAAGGATCTAGCAGCATTGATCCCCAGTGTATCGGTGCACGTACGCGAAACTCGACGGACACGAGCGGAACATCCATTTACAGTTGATGTCGGCTTCATGGGGACAGGTCGATTATATGACTTACTTTTGTGTAAGGTGGTTCGCATGTGGTACCAACGAGCTACCGACATCCGTTTTTCATTTAGACCGGGCCTTTTCCGAATTAATATATCCCTTCTTACAGCCCCTACCTTGACCCGCTTCCCAACGCTGCCCAGCCGGGCGGTGTCACAGTTCCCCTGTCTTAAAATCATATAGATAGGGGCGCTCTTGTGAGGTTTAATATTTAAAAAAATGCATGTATTTTAAGTTAAAACTATGATACATCGACGAATGTTTGCTAACTTTAAAATGTTAAAAAAATAAATAAATTAGAAAGCATATCGTAGCTGAAAACGCAGCACAGGATCTCCTAGTGAAGAGGACTATTAAAAAAATCTATAACAAATATTAAATTTTTTTACCCTACCTTACTTCTTAAAATGTCAAAAATATATAGAAATTATAAAAAAAAATAAACTAAAAAAAATAAAAAAAATATGACAATGGTGTTTGGGTCTACCTGCGAACTAAACGTGCTCAGAAGCGATTTTGCGTATATTTTTTTAAAAAATTAAGAAAAATAATTAATAATTAAAATATTAAGAAAATTAATATTTATTTGTGTGGCAATGAAACAGTATCACATAAGATTTTTGTTAGAGCGGATTGTAAAAGCTCGACGCTCAAACTTTGGAGGATATTTCAAGAAGTGATCATTCTTGAACTATTGTGACATAATATCATTAGTACAAAAATTAACGTATTGACAAGTTTCCATATTCTAAACCTCTGCCTTGATAATGGATACTGAAAGGTTGTCCAAAACAATTGCTCCTGAATGAGGAGCCGTAATACTCCGTAGTGCGCAAATATATTTAAAATATTACTAATCGTTTTTGTGTTTAATTCGTAGAACTCCATTTAATATATATATTTTTTTAATTTTTAATAATGTTATTATATTTAAGTTCTGCAAGCATTTTTAGTTTTTATTATTGTGACAGCTGTTTCGGCGTTTAAGGCCATTTTCAAACTGCGGTAAATCCACATTGTGACGACTTATTTATATGATTTTATTCACTCCCACTCCATTCTAATTCTGCGAGGTTATTTTAATTTATAATGAAAAAACGTTTAAATTTTTTTTGTTCCTCTTATTTTACATATCTATTGTTATTTATTTGTTTGTATTGTAATCACTTATGAACCGTATTGCATTGCACTACCCCTGCACACCTTCTGAAATAAAGAACTTTTATTATTATTATTAAATTTGATTTACATTAAATTTTTAATCAAATAGATTTATAATATCTTTTACCTACTACAAAACCTTCCACTCTTTATATTTCCATTATTTATACAGTTCCTTTCAAAAGTCCTACGTATGCAGAAGTCATGCGCGGCGTACCTACAGATAAAGTTATCTTTTCAAATTTCAATTCAGGTTTCACCTGCTTGAACTATGAACTTAACTCTTCGAAACAAGCTGTCTGTTCACCCGATTCAGACGATAAACATATTAGGGATGTTTGGATTGCATAGAAGGGGAAAGTAAGGCAAAGTCTGGCGGGTAAACCACCTACTACCTAATACCTACACCTACCCAGCGAGCAGCGAGGCAGTGTGTATGTTAGCTTTCAGCATGGGTGGCAATTTAAAATCAACTCGCTTCAACCCATTTTGTGAATTTGGTTTATTAGGCAGAAAATGTGTTTGGAATGGGGAAAAAAATGTTTTACTAAAATTATACTTCAATCTGCCTATATTTTTGCTAAACATTTTAATATTAAAGTTTGTATTAAATTTATAATAATAATTGGATTACTTCTATAGCGCCGTTTGTGTGGGAAAATCACCAGAAGGGCGCTTTACAGATAATGTAACTTATCACTTATACGTATTAGTTCTAAGGTATTCCCAGCAGCTAAAATTTATTACTGATGACTTACAAGTAAGATTTATATCAAGTAACTAACTACTGAGACTTATAGCTAGTGACTTAAATTTTTAAATTGTATAGCTAGTGACGCTTAAGCTATAATTTATATGTGATTACGACAAGCTAAACTAGTTGTTAATGTCTTCTATATATATAAAAATGATTGTTTGTCTGTGTGTCCTGGATTTTCTAGAAAAATACTTGACCGACTGAAAATAGCAAAGTTTTGTTCTTTTTACTGCCGGGAAGGTTTAGAAAGTGGTTTGAATGAAATCCAATATGTAAAACTGTTGCTATAACGTTATAAAATTAGTATGAAAAACATCGAAGCCACCCATGTTGCATTGAGGTTAACCCATAGATATACCAATCTGGTTAGCCACAGATTACATATTCAAAAGAAGAAGGTTAGTTTGGGTAGAATATTTTCAAATTGGAAAACACATGTAGTAATCTACTTACGAACTTTACTATTTAGAAATGTTTTCGAGAAAATAAATTTTTGGAAAGAAATAAACTTTTCAAATTAATGTTTCTTTGTTTAGAGATAGTGATGATAGTCGTCAAAAGGCATTACTTTCACTGACAAATCAATTATGACACCCAAAAGATAAGCAAGAATTCACAACTTCATAACTTTATTCCAAAAAAATCCTGAGCAAGGCCGGGTACAAATCAGCTAGTATAAAATAAACGCGCATGCGTGGTAAAATCGTGATATTTTAATATTTTTATTGCGATATTTTATGGTGATTTTTTTTGAGAATGTCTTAATAGAATCAATTGATCATTCCAGATATATGGTAAATCATTCAGAATTTATCAAATTTGCTTGGGAAGGATTTTGTAGTGTTTCGAAATTTTATATTAATTCCGTACACGATATTCACCTACTAGGAACCAGTGGAACTAAGGAATTACTACTTCGGGATTGTTTGAGGTGAAAAGATGTGATAAAGGGAAAGGAGGATAGAATTAAGAAGGTCAAGCCAATTTTTTTTACGGTTACTCCACACAGGAGGCCCCGAGGGAAGTGTCATCATTGGGAATGCTGTGTGGAGGGTCTTTTAGAGGATAGGAAGGAGTGAACATGGACCTTGAAGAGACATGTTGTAGGAGGGAGGAAACACAGAGGTTCGCAGATCATTCAACAGACGAGCTGTTGAACACAAGTCAAGTCACAGCGAGTCATAGAAGCGACCCGTTCTCATGTGACAAATGTCAATGATGTACAAATAATGAGCGAGTGTTTGGCGTGTTTCTAGACTGTGCATCGGTGCTGAAGGGATTTGTGACGCTAGTTCCTCAGAGCGCCTTTCATTGAAATACCGGTACCGGGATAGAATTCCCACCTAACGTCTCTGCTCCAAAGATTGCAATACGTTTGTCAGGTAGACATACATATCTACCTATTCAGATTTGATAAATAAATATGAATCAGCTGAAATCATTTCAAGTAACGTTCCACCTGGAGCCTCTGGTACTTCCCAAAGATCCCCATCCCGCTTTCTTCCGACTAACAATATTCTAGATATGCTTACCACATGGCTCCCACTGCTCAGAGCCAGGGGGACACTTATGTAGCATAAACATAAAACTGCTTTTAATGATATTCATGATTCAGTTACGGAATAAGTGAGATGGGAACCTGCAGTAACCAGCAAGTCCCATAACTTACAGCGGTGATGTCGAATTGCGGTAAAATGCTTCGGAAGTGTGCACAATGCAACATGCCTGTGCTCCGATTTCTGGACAAAGATCTGCAAACTTTATTGAATTTCCAGATGTAATGTTTTCTATACGTATGTAGTTACCTGCATAGGTATCTAACAATACCTATCACAATATCTAGTTAGCAAAAAGGACTATAACAGTATTATTTATTGAAAGAATTAATCAAATGATAAGAAAAAAGATACACATTTCGGTGAGCCATTAAAATTTTAATGAAAAAAAAAAATCTTGAATAAATAATTTAATTAGATTTTTTTTAAAGATGGTAAATTTTAGATGGTTTCAAATGGTGTGGAGTTGTTTCAATAACAAAACTCTAATTGTGTTGGTAAATAATATGTATGTAAACTGTATAATTTGGCAGCCACCTCCGGTCGAGATCCCCAAAATATCTGATAAAAACCCTTGACTCTCTGCAGAATCAGGCGGTCCGTTTGATAGAATCGCCTATTTTAACAAACGGATTGCAATCTTTGGAGTACAGACGTCAGGTGGGAATGCTGTCCTTATTCTACCGGTATTTTAATGGAATATGCTTTGAGGAACTAGCGTCATTGATCCCTTTGGTACTGGTGCATAGTCGGAAAACACGCCAAACGCGGGCCCAACATTTGTACACGGTTGACATTTCTCACAAGAGAACGGGTCGCTTCCACGATTCGTTCTTGTGTCCAACAGCCCGGCTGTGGAATGTTCTGCTGGCCTCTGTGTTTCCTCCATCCTACATCATGGGTCTCTTCAAGACCCAAGTTCACTCCTCCCTATCCCCTAAAAGACCCTTCACACAGCATCAACAAATATGATATAGGCCTTGAGGGAAATTATTTCCCTCCGGGCCTCCTGTGTGGAGTTACTGTTGAAAAAAAAAATGTAACAGATCCTTTGTAAATAATACATGTACAAACAAAACATAGTATGTAAATAATACACGTATAAATAAAACATACTATGCAAATAATACACGTATAAATAAAACATAGTATGAAAATAATACACGTATAAATAAAACATAGTATGTAAATAATACACGTATAAATAAAACACAATATGTAAATGATATACACATAGAATACGGCACTATCAGTTGGGGTGATGCCACTAATAATTGATTTGAGCCTCTAATAAACATATATTGAAAATCATACTTAAAGTTCTTTTAAGGATGTGCATTAAACTTGTTTTTAAGGATCTAGAGGTTCTCAACTTGTAACAATTATACTCAAAAAATATCATATTGCACCAATTTAACAATGTTTGAAGAAAGGACAATTACTAGAACCCCAAGGCAGTCATGCGCCTATGGACAAAAACGTTTTAAGTACAATGCCATTAAGTAATTCATTTCTCTGCCCAGCATCACTAGAAACACAAAAATCAGGAGCTCCTTTAAAAACACATTCATTACTCACCTTAAATGCTACGTTGAAATATTTCTTATCACGTAAGTAATTTATATATTATATATATATATATATATAAATTGGCATATACTAGGTAGCTTTGAACCATTATAAATAGTCCTATATAATGTTATAACAGGTTTGTCTGATTTTGCAAATATGTAAAAATTATTAAAAAAATATATTAAAGTTATCATTTTTACATGTTTTCGTTATAAATTCACAGCGCGATATGAGAGTAACTATGGATTAGTTCTCTAATCTAAAGATGTTTTGAATAAATAAAATGGTGCAATGAATTGAATACTCAAAGTGTTAGTAGATTCGTAAATTAGTTGAAATGATTATAAAATAAAATTGAATCTTGTCATTGCAGCGATGCTCCGTTTTGTGAGTTTGCTCATAAAATCATGGGTTTAGTCATTTATTTGATTTACGCCGAGACAAAACAGTCATAAATCTATTCCATTTATCACAATAATAATATGTTCCGCATTTATAATCAATAGCAATAGGTAGTTACTTCACAACAACTTACGGTCGCAATATTCACATATCCAGGAAGTATTTCTCGCGCAGATACCCGTGGCTGACAGTGGGAACGTATTGTGACGGAGAATGTGGCAGATTTGAACTGAAACCACGTATTGTAAGCAAACTACCTACTACTTTGTTCTTAGATAACATTATCTGGATTGTTTCACATTCTCTCTCAGAATATTATGGATAGAATCCATCGGTTTATACGCAATAATTATTGGCAATACTGGAAACTAGATCGTAAGCTAAGGTGATCTCAATTAAACCTTGTATTCCCGTTTGGGGTATTTTGAGTGGCTGGAGGGAGTGGAAGAAGAAGGTTTCAAAGCAGTTGGCTAGTCAGATACTGCGGTGTATTTTTGTCGATTTTATTATCTCCATATAGGAGGCACTTGGAAAAATAATTTCCCCAAGGCCTATGTCATCTTCGGGTAATACTGTGTGGCAGTAGCATGCAGTTCACCGAGGCTGAAAGGATGTGCCTATCATAAAAGAAAAAAGAACCATGCAAATAAATTAACAAGGTAATAGAAAAATGCAACAAATTTCATCTTTTCTTTGAATTCGTTAAGAAACTTGTAAGATCATTCAGACAGTTAGCTACAACAATCAGAGGAAGATGATAATTAAACTGGCCATTTTCAAATACTTGATGTACAATTCATACCCGAACTTGGAAAACTACACACAGCCTACCATTGGTTAGTGGCGAAAGGAAGGAGAGGAAGTTTCTAGGAATGAAAAGAGTACATGTTTATTTCATTTTATTATTTAATACAGGAAGAAGGGTGGCAGGAATCTGGGGGTCAGTGTATCCGAGAGTGACGGACTTATTAATCCATCCCTCCCAATGTGGTACAAGTCGATGGGTCGAGAGAGTCCGGCTGCAGAGGTTAATGGGTCTCATTCAACCGGACTCCGCCGAATAATATCTATTAATATAACAATTATAAATTGAAGCAAAACAATAATTACAGAATAAAACACCATGCATCTGTAGCATTTGGTTACTTAGAACCGGCAATTTGACTAGCCAGGAACTACTTAGTATCGACTTGACAAGACATAACACTTGTACACATTTGGTTACTTAGAACCGGCAATTTGACTAGCCAGGAACTACTTAGTATCGACTTGACAAGACAGCACTTGTACACATTTGAATTACTTTCAATTGTTTAAATATTCTTAATAGTTATTACTTATTATGCAATATTATGTACTTTCTATTATAAATGTATAAACGTAATGCAATAAATAAATAAAATAAACAGCGATAAGTCTTGTGAGCATTTATTAGGGATTTGCCATTAACATTATCTGCTTGGTTTTGATTTTTTTAAATATTTCATTTAAGATCTGTTTTAAAGAGTGCCTTTTGGATCAATTTTTCCCGTAAAATGCATCTTGATAATTTATTCAATAAAAGAAAAATTACTTTGTGGTGTCATTGTTAATAAAATTAAATATAAATATTTTATACATCATAAGAGTACACAATAAAAGTCTGAACGCATTCTAAGGTCATGTTCCTTTGACCAATTAAACTATCAATGAAGCTTTTTCTATGCAATGCAATTGTAGATTAGATTGGCTAATAATAATTTTATATTATACAAGAAAAAGTACGAATCTAAGTATAATATTACGTAGGATATAAGTGGAACTAACCCAGGCAAGTATTTTGGCAGCTTTCATAAAAAATGTCTTTGTTCTTACCGTCAAATAGCAGGGCAGTAAAAAGAAGTAAGAGAAGCCCCAAATGGCGCCGTAAAAGTCGAGTTAGCATCAGTATAACGTGTGAAACGCGCCGTAGTGGGTAGGTGAAGCGACGCTTCAGGTTTATAACTTTATCAGGTCAATCACAGCCCCACTTGAGATAGGAGATACGCTGAGCCACCCGGTATGCCATATAGCCCCTCGCCACGGCTTTTAAACTTTGGTTGAAGGTTTATTTTATTTTTCACGATTTGCGCGGTATGCAAAGCAGTTAATGAACAGTTTACATGCTAATTTTAATCGATAATAATTTATTAATCAGTTAGATTAACAAATATAGAACCTTATTTTTTCAGGCCTAAATTTACTTTGATTAAATTCTATCCAAGTTTTATTATAGTTTTTAAAAACTTTTGCATATTGCATTTCTCTTATCTGTGTATCTCAGCTATACATAAAAACATAGGATAGGTTTGGGTAGAGATAATACTTTTTTGTATTTATGTTGTGTGATATGATGACGACTTCAACTTTCCGGAGCCTGTGAGGCTGTATAAAATGGGGAGAGAAAGATTTGGAAGAATCTACCTAGTCAGATCTGGTCATCGAGCAAGACCTTGAAAAAAGTTGATGAAGGAGTGTTAACCTCCGAAGTCGGTGTTTTTAAAACTAAACAAATTTGTTAAGTACGTTATATTTTACAATTTATTAATAATGAAAGGCCACCAAGTTTCAGCTTTAATCTGCTAGAAATGCTCCACCTCATTTAATCAGTCTTAAATGACCAGGTAATTTGTGCGTTCTACTTGATTGGTAGATTGCGTATTTCTTTATTATGTAGTAGGCGTTCATACATGTAGGCACTCGTATGTAAAAAATCACACATTTTTGTCAAAAATTCCACGAAACTTATTTTAAATTTATTCAAGGTTTGTCGTTCGTTTGAAAATCTTGTAGAAAGATATCACCCCCCCCCCCCTCACCCCCACCCCGGGCCCCTTAAAAATAATTCTCATTCTCGCCTTAATTTGAGTGGTGTCCGGTAGGTGTGGGTACCAGGTTAGTAGAAGTACATAGGTAGTAGGTGTTGATCGCCAGATAACGAACTGGGTACGGGTGGGTGATATTCCGTACTCCTTGACGGTACGTACCCAGTCTTAAACCACTTTCAGAAGTCCGATTGCCTCGAGTGATAGACACCCAGTAAAAGGGGTGGGTGTTAGCTCAGACTCGTTGATCGCGTGGAGCGAATAAAAGCCCACTTTTGATTAACACGTAAGACAAGTTACAATTACTGAATAAAGGTATGTGTGAAACCTGGTGTTGATCGCGTGCTACGTCGCCAGAGCCTTTAAATCCATCCCCAACTTTCAAATTTGTTCTTGAGCTAATTGGAACGGTGAAAAAGAGAATTTTCAGTTGTATTGCGAGAAATGTATGTAATGGTCGTTTGTTTTAAATTTTTTGACGAGTTTGCGTTGTGATTTTGCTTGAGGTAGAGTTTTCAGGATCGCGCCCCTTATCGCGATCACCTACATGGTCTGAAATGTGTTACAATTTACTAGAAAAGGTTGCCACACTCATTAATATATTATACTTAATGGGGAGACTAAGAAACCAACAGTAAAATGGCACTGGTTACGTCAAAGTGTAGGACGGTTAGTGGGGTTATTTATGTTGGCAATTTAAATATCCCCACGATTTTAAATTTCTTCATTTTTCTGACAATCGAATGGACACATTCGGGTTGGAAAACGACTTAGAAAAAGAAGTTAGGCAAATAAAATTTTAAAGATATTTCTAACGTAGGTACCAAAAATATCTATTTTATTTTTGATCGGAGCTCACGTATGTTCTGTCGGTATTCTATCACAATTGCAACGCTTTAGTTGTGTAGAAAAATATATTTAAAAAACACTTTTAAAGGCGATAGAACTTCTTTCAAAATGATAAATGTATAATTTAGAAGATAACTTGTAGATTTTGCTATAATTTTTTAGATAATGGAAAGAGATGACATTTATTCAAATGTTTTTTTTTTATGTATGAATACCGCACAAGAGTCCCAACTACTCCCAACCGTCTGGAGCCAGTAAGACTATGGCATTCCTAATTGGGAATGTTGTGAAGCTGAAGGTATTGGGGAGAGGAATGAGAAGGGGAAGAGGAAGGTGGAGAATACCTGGCTATTCAGACCTGGTCACCAAACACGGCTCAAAGCCATTTCAAGCAACGTTTCAATTCTGAATGGTGGAATTTCACCAGGGCGATACTGATAGTATCTTCCACTCTGGAACGTGCGCAAATATAATATATGTTATTTTTAAATTAATTAATTTTGAAACAACACAAATTAATTAAATAAAAACTACTTGCGCACGCCGGGATTTGAACCCGCGACCTTCGGATTCGTGGTCGAGAGCCTTACCGAGGCCGTTTTATTAAAAAATGAAAATAAATAAACATTTCGGAACGCTACAAAAATAATGGTCACAAGGATCACAAAAGAAAGCGATAATTTGTTTTACACGCATTAATTTTTTTCTAAAATCATTAAAAATAATTACATGGAATGCCACCATTGTCACGTGTCGTTTCTGAACTACATACAGTTTTCACATAGATTTTTTTTTTTTGCTGAAGTGATATAATTTATTTATTTATTTACTTAAATATTACTTGAATAAGTTTTTGAAGATTTTGACTTTATTTCTTTGCTTTTCCAATACAAAACACATTTAAAAAAATTATAATAATATCGCCCCCTCAGAGATAAAACTCATTAAGTGCAATCCTAGATGCATGACACATAGTGACTTTTACCTCTAATTTATTATTTATTTATTTATATACACTGTACAATACGTGCGATTAACATAATGGTATGAACAGCGTAAATATAACAATAATAGCAAAGAAACAAAATATATAATATTAGTTTAAGAGGAACGGCTGCGCTGCCTGTTTCACACATAACTTAATTTTGGAGTTGAGGCCAAAATACCTATCCAAACTGAATTTGTTTTATACGAATACCGCACAAGAGTACCAACTGCTTCCAACCGTCTGGAGCCAGTGAGATTATGCCATCCCCAATTGGGGAATGTTGTGAGGCTGAAGGTATTGGAGAGAGGAAGGAGAAGAGGAAGATGAAGGTGGGGAAATACCTGGCTATTCAGATCTAGTCTCCAAACACGGCTAAAAGCCATTTCAAGCAACGTTTCAATTCTGAATAGTGGTCTTCCACCAGGGCGATACTGAGAGTATCTTCCACTCTGGAACGTGCGCAAATACACTATATATTATTTTTAAAAGAATTATTTGTGAAACAGCACAAATTAATTAAATAAAATTTACTTGCGTACGCCGGGATTTGAACCCACAACCTTTGGATTCGTAGAACCTTACCCCTCGACCATGGAGGCCGTCTGAATGACACATTAAAAAAAAAAGGTTTAGTAAATATCTAGCACGGTATTTTTATATGCCATGAAAAAAATCTATTTTCATAATTTTCGGGGCAACTTAGAAAATTATTTGTGGGTTTACCGTATTTAAAAATAAATTTATAATATTTGCTGTATAAACATGATTACGTAAAATAAAAATATGAAAACAAAAAAATAAAAATAAAAGAAACGTTTTTTCGGGTCGATATTTTAAATTATATTCCAACGTATCGTTTTTAATTTTATTTAAAGTCCACCATAATGCTAATTTTAACATGCATATTTTATTTAAAGTCCACCATAATGCTAATTTTAACATGCATATTTTATTTAAAGTCCACCATAATGCTAATTTTAACATGCATATTTTATTTAAAGTCCACCATAATGCTAATTTTAACATGCATATTTTTTATTTTATTTTATATTTCATTATTTTTTCAAAGAAGATGGGATAAATTTTGTTTTTAATCTCCGTTAGACCCCAAATAATTGTTAAAGATGCCTCTAAAATCTCGAAAAATCAATTCCTTCAATGGACTATATTTCATAATGAAAAACAAAACAAAAAAATTAATCCGTACTATAGATATTTACTATACTTTTTGATGAAAAAAGATTATTAGGTGAGTATTTTGACCTGAAATCCAAAATTAAGTTTTGTATGAAACAGGCCGTGAAGGCGTTCTTCTTAATGGGACGACGTGCAAAATGTAGTAATTTTGTTATTGTTGTGTTACCTACTAGAACTCATCTACCATGTACAAACACATTACATTATAAAACAGCATCGCAGATATATGTGCATTTATGTATTTATACACTAACAGACATAAAAAAACTGAACTCACTAAAATAAACGGTAAGCCAAGAAAGCGTTTTTCATGTCGATTTATAGTATCTGCAATATTTTTCGTTTTTTTTTTCTTCTTGTGCACTATAAATTACATTCATAAGAAAGTATCAAGCAATCTAACTTATCTAATAGCGGAGTCGAAAAAATGTTCTGAAATCATTCAGTCGCCAATTCTCATTGTTTGTGCATTGTTTTATTAGTAATAAAGGCAGAACAAAAACTCCAGAAGAGAATGTCCAATCGCTCGCCGGCCAGAGACAAGTTGGCGTGAGCGCCTCGCGTGTAAATAATCGGGTCATCTTTTCGTCTTGAAATCAATGAAAGAGATTGTCCTAATTTCTGCGTTCAATAATATCTCAATCGTAGAGATGAATGTTCAATAAATACCACACGGGATGAATATGTTACTATGTATTTACAATTTACAGATTAAATAATAGTTTTTTATTCGGTCGGTATCGCCCGAGTAATACAAATTGAATTTTGTTGTTGTTTTTGTTTGATTTTAATTTGTTTTTTAATCTTACGAAAAATCGTAGCTCATGATGGAAGTTGCTGCGAGCTGGAAATAGTGGCAATGGCCTAGAAATTTCTAACAAAATCCTCGAATTTGATGATTTTACTGCTTCAAACAGACCGGAAGATAATTTTCTGTTTCATGGTTTAGACTTCTTTTATTGAAATATTTACGAATATATTTTGAAACGTGTGAAAGATATGTTAATAATAGAGGGGTAGGTTTTCAACCCCCCCAGTATCCCTCAATACATTGTCCACTGTCCATGTCCTTGCGCTTGATAACATTCTTCAATTAAGAATTCTATAGTCCTGCAACTCTTGAAAAATATGATGATTTTAAAAGGGGTAGCCAGTATAAATAAACAAAAAGACGTAAGACGTAGGCTGATTTCTAGATTTTTAACTTGCCTCGATGACGACCAATAAGGCTTTCAAAACATAGCCCATAATCTTAAAATTTTCCAACATTTTACTATACATAGGACTGTGAAAATCTTAAATAATTTCCAAGAAAGCAGAAACTACAGTATAACTTTATTGAGGAATTGCGAGAGGTAAAGGAGACGCATAACGACACCTGAGACTTTCTAGCTAATCTTCAGTTCATTAAAGTGGTCGATAGTCCAGGATCCTCGGTTAGCTTTTCGACGGATCGAATTAGAAATTCAAAGTTGTGTTACTTACTTAGGTTTACTGTAATAAATCATAGCTTCTTAACCATGGACATCATAACCCATCGGCATACCCGCCGACACGATCGGGCGGCTGCGTTTCCGTCGCATCGGCATATCGCCCGCCACATTGAGGCTGCTGAAATTCCGCCCACATACTCGAGTAAATTATAATAAAAGCATTATTTAAAAAAAATATAATTTATTTTTATATTACATTTGGGGTTCAATACTGCATACTAAGAATCGCGGTATGCATATATGTCACTAATAAAACATTCAAAGCAAAATAAAAGTTATCTGTCAATCAAATATCTTTAAATAAATTACTATATTTGGGAACAAATTTATAGGCAAAATTCAATTTGGCGATGGACTAAAAAAAAATTAGGCAAAGCAATTTAGTAATGTTTACAATTTCAAAAATGAACTTATTTGCCCGATATAATTTTTAGGTCGCATTGGTTAATGAAAAAAAATGGTAGAATGTAATTTTGTGAATTGTTTCAATGTATAAAAATAAAATATATATACTGACTTATTGCTAATTTAAATATATATATTGCTAGGTAGCAGGTACATTAAGCAATGAGGTTGTCTATAACAATGGAATTTTATGTTATTTACACATGACAATAATCATATTTATTCGAGCATGCTGAGGATAGAATTTTAGTATTTTTTTCAAATTGTCGAATAGTACCAAAATTATAAGTAAAATACTGAAAAAACGTAGATAATCTCGCCGGTCGGCCGAAAGGCGAGTGACGTCACGGTTCTGAAAATGACCACAGGTATTAGCTATCATAGGGACCGCAGAATCCGTTTCTATCTCTGCGAATTATGAAATGTACTGAGTTGTGACCCATGACGTCACGGGTAGACGTTTTTCCTTCCAAAGTTCACTTTGAATTTTTGGAGATATCGAAATACTAATTTCAATCTCGTTATTAACTATTTAAGTGTAATACATTTTCATAAAAAAATGAGGAGATAACCTCATTCCAAGCAAAGATTCAATTTTCAATAATGGCTGGTGATTGTTTGCCAGGTGCCCCTTCTACTTATCTCATTTATGGTAGGCAGCTACTTATTAAAGACCCGGCGTTATGAGTAATGATTTCAATTCTTAAAATACTTCCGCCTAATTAATGTGATTAAAATATTCCGAAGCAATAAACAATAACACCGTCTCTGCGTTTTCTAAAAGAATTCTGAAATTATTTATGTGTGAGAACACGCAGAGTGTAAGCAGCTACCCAACGTATCAAAATATTTAAATTTTCTACATATAAATAATAAGCTAGACAATTTCTGTATTGTTCTTAATCTGTTTTAAATATGTAATTTTACGTCTTACTCGCAATTTGAATTAGGCCACTTTTTAATTAACTATCATTTTAAGAGATTATTTCATCTCTACAATGGAATACGCATTTTTCAGAATATTGTTAAATAACGTTTTTAATCCAATTTTTTGACCCTTGTTTAAATTGTTAAGTAATCGAAGATAATGGATCTGTTGCAACCCATTTTGGTAATGTTGTGTTTTGAAGAGGGGGGGAGAAGAGAAGTGGAAGGGGAAGGAATATCTGGTCACCAACCATAACTCAATCCGTTCCAAGCAACGCAACGCTTCATCTCTGATTGGTGGTCTTTCACCGAAGTGATTCTGAGAGTTCATACTGAAGTGAGGTTCGAATTAACGATTTAACAATAAATTCATATTTCCTGTGGCATATATATTCCAGGCATATTCTATTGATTTTATTTGTCCACGCCGGAATTCAAATCCGCAATCTCCGAGTCCAGAGCAACGAAGGTGGTTAAAATTGGTTTCCTCTTTTCACATATTTACGTTTTTGTTAGATTTTTCGGTGGGTTGGTGAGTTTAGGTTACTAAGCAAGGAGTGTTGAACGAAACCGAGAAATATGGCGTTCTACCCCCTTTACCTACCCCTGTATTTATTTTATTTAAGTTTTTAAACCAACAGTAGTGGATGGATGCTGCAAACCCAATCTGCCACATTACATGAGATATACATAATGTAAACAGTTTATTACCTGCAAAATGAAAAATAAAATGAAAAAAATTAAAAACTGGAAAGAATAAAATGTTTAAAAAATAGTAGTAAAAGTTACAATAATAAATAAATAAATTTGAAAATAAGAAAAAAAATCTTTATATGTAAAAAATGAATGTTTGTCTTTCTGTTCTCGATTTTCTCGAAAGTTAATAGACCCGTTTCGTTGAAAATATCACAGTTTGTTCTTGTTAGTGCCAGAAAAAATTAGAGAACAGTTTGAATGAAATGCATTACGTAAAATTCTTGTTGTAACGTTTTAAAATTAATATGAAAAATATTGAACCCGCCATGCTGTTGAGGTTAGCCCATAGAAGATATACCACCTGGTTAGCCACAGATTACATATTCCAAAGAAGAAGATTTGTTTTGTTAAGAAGATGTATTTAAAAAAATAAATGTTCTGAACGAAATAAAAATTTCAAATGAATGTTTCTTTGTTTAGAAACAGTAATAGTCGTCACAAGGCATTACTTTCGCTTTAAAATCAATTACGGCATTCAAACGACAAGCAGTAATTCACAACATCAAACTTTTATTCAAAACTACAACAAAAAAACCGAGCAAGGCCGGGTAAACATGAGCTAGTAGTTAATAATAACATGAAATAAATGAAATTAATTAGTAACGGTTAGTCAGATAGATATTTTCTTAGGGTTAAATTAACTAATTATTCACTTGATTACGTGAGCTTGTTACGAAAGCATCGAATATATAATAACACAATAGAAATGTAAATAAAAAACATGTAGATTTAAATGGAAACTGATTAGCCACTGACTTCGTATCCTTTATTGATAGTCCCGAGAGATCCAATGAAAATACAGCGCCCTGTCTCTCTTGCATCGTGTATTCCGTTCCATTTGATTTTGAAATTGAAATGAGAGAGCGAATTTCTGACTTTGAAATGTGAGGCCCGAATGGCCAGACTTGTCAGATCACGAAACACCGCCACATCGCATTTGTTGCGTTCTTCTTTATTCATTGTATGAAAATTGGGCGTATTTGTTCTGCAGTCGGCATTTTTGCATTTGTTAATAAATAATCTCCATTTCAAAGGATTTAATCTGCACGAAATATGGATTTAGTATGAATTCCGTTGACTTCATAAAAGCAGCTAGCTTACACTGGCCAAGAACGTCCTCGATCAGACGCTGAGCGCGGGAAACGCGGCCAGAACGGAATCGGAAACCACGGTACTTACCTACCGAGCTACCAACTACTAACTACACGTCCGCGGTGAAAGTTTCCAAATTTACCAAAATACCGTATAAATTCTGTCAAAACAGTTTTCGTGTGTTATTTGTCCAGAAACTTCTGTGTGTGTCGAATTGGACACGAGAAATTTATTATGGCCGATTGGCCGCGCCGCGCCGTGTGTGAACATTCGAACGGAAGCTAATTTCGCCGCCATTCGATACCTTTTTGTGTCCACCACTGTGACGCGTTTGATTCAATTCGAGGTAAGAAAGTCGGCACGATATCATGTCGTGCAATTATTGTTTTTGCCATTCGTCACTCTACACGTATAAAAGAATCACGACTCCAAACATATTAAATTGGTATTTGTGTAAAAATGAAAGGAAATACAAACGCTTTTCTTTCTGTTTTCTGGCAACATGTCGAAATGTGTGTTCGATTCCGGTTTCTTGTTTAATATTATCGCTTATTTCCAGTTGCAACACACTGAATTCAATGTGTTCTTGTTGGCACATTGTAGTCACACTTTAGAATGCAGTTTCCAATAATTACTGCATAAATGAACCTATGAATTGCTAGCGTTACGGACGTGGAATCGCTAAATGGGAAAGAAACTATATTTTAGGCAACATAAAAAGATACGTCTTAAGCACATCAAGCTTCTCGATTCTACACATCGGCACGTTTCCGAGCAGTCGAATAATCGATTACTGGAGAGAATCGCATAACAAACGTCGCTGAGAAACATTTTTCCATACCAATGACAGCTAAAAAGACTTATCACACTCCGGATAGGATTAACGTCACACCCGTTCGTTGACGTGAAGAAAAAGAATTCTCGATTGTTACATTAGACTCCATCTGACACGGAGTCTTGTCCGGCCGACACGATAATGGGAGCTGGTCGAATTCCGGCGCCGATCCCTTGACCCCGCATCGCGGACATGAAATTGTTAGTCCGGACAATGCCCGAGAACCAAACAATAAATAAATCTCAAACCGAAATAAAGTCACACACCGATCTGTTGCTTGCACACCTTGCTGCAAGGCCCAATCTTCGATACCCTCGGCATTTTTTTTTTGCAGTGTCGATGAATTTTTGTTCGGAGAACACGGTGTCGGTTGTTTGTCTTGACAATGATCATGAGGCTGCGTCGGACAATGATGATCTTGTCGGCTCCCGATGCGCGATAACATTACTGGCAGGTCTACAGATGTACAGGTCTATAGGTCTACAGGTCTGCAGTTAACACCTGGGCGCTGAAGGTGCTCGCTTCATTCAATGGACAGGCCCAACTGTACTATTATGCTTTTAATAATTGGCTGTCGATTGGATACATCGACTTCCAATAAGTATTTATATTAAGTGTTGCCTCTTATTTGATTAAAGATCAGTGGTTCATAGAACAATGATAATAATAATAATACAATACCATGAGCCTATCGTGAATCTATTAATTTAAGCAGATAGGTTCACGTTTGTATCAACCCTTCAAAGCTCAAATAAGGTATTAGTTATCTTTATCACAATAATCACAGCATACACACATGTATTGGTACATCAAATGCTTGAGAAATGAAGATATGGCGAAACTAAATTGAATTCGAACTATTCTGGGGAATATGGCGTGATAGGGAATAACGCTTACTCTCTAAAAAGCTCTCCGATTACCATACACGATCCGATCTCAGGGAAGAGATTAAAATCGCCCTGAACACGAGTCGTGCGTTCTATTTTTCCATTATGTGATTTACAAAAGGCCAATAAGCCACGATAAAAGGTATTACGTTTAGATAAAGGGTATCATGTGGTATACAAATGTGAGCACGATCTGAGTTGATTTCTGTACGCGATTGTGTCGAGGAGAAGGGGCAGCAAATTCGGCCATCTACGATTACTATTCAATATAAAAATAGGACGACCTACAACTTATCAAAAAAAACAATCTTTGTATAATAATAAATCTGTATCTCGGTACCTTATGTTCACCACATATA
The DNA here is from genome assembly GCA_022606495.2 of Halesus radiatus. NCBI lineage: Eukaryota > Metazoa > Arthropoda > Insecta > Trichoptera > Limnephilidae > Halesus > Halesus radiatus. The sequence goes on from JAHDVE020001157.1 coordinate 22,371, forward strand.
ATATTATTTATATAAGGTTAGTGTGTGGCAGAATCTGAGCGTAAGTACTGTATAGAGCCGCAGATACATTCTTTCTATAACGATGACTGTACAAATCGTAAATGTGTCCTGCTAACATGAGTTTGGCAGCAATCTCTGATTTGAAGCATCTTTATTTCAACGTAATTTCAATGGAATCTAAACGAAGGGAAAAAGGCATGCGTTGAAATTTATACACGGTTGATATTCCCCATATGAGAACACTATTCAATGTTACGGCTTTACGCAAAAAAAAATCGGCGGATTCCGTATTTCTTCCCTCCTAAAATACGAATTTTTTGAAGATTTTTTTTGTGTTTTCAAGTGGGATTTATAAATAAATTAGGCTTGTGTTCGACTAAGATCAATTGTTAGTAGATTATTTAAATTGAAATTCTTTGTTCCAATCTGTACACTTATTAATAATAATTAATTAATCTGTACTGATAATTTATTTATCTTTTAAAAAATAAAACAATAACTAAGATGCACATGTGTTATAGATTGATACGAACAGGCGAGTGAAGGGCCAAGGGTGGGAGATCAGCAGGTACCTGGAAGGGTGTGTACTTTGTTTATTGGGAATAATTTAAGGATTGAAGTTTTATGTAAATTTAATTGATTATTTATGAGTCTACTATTAGTGTTTTTGGCTTTCCTTATTTCTAATGTCTCTAAGTTATCCAGTCGAATGCCGGTTCCTTTTTTATGTAGTAAACTAGTGCCTGTATTTTTTATTGAATGTGTGGTCTGTTTCTAAGAGATGGCTAGCAAATTCGGAGAACCCATTATTATTTAGACACCTTAAGTATTCTTTTACCCATCTTAGTTCATAGTTTAGTTGTATACTGCCCGCAAGAAGCTACGGTAGTAGCGAAACCCGGTCGGCTAAAGTATAAATACAAGTGATGTCAAACAAAGTTATCGTTTTATTTTTTAAATTATAATGTCACATCACCAAGTTACCGCTTCATATGAAAATATAAAAAAAAAATATTTATCATTGGCGGAATCTGTTATAAGGTATGGAATTACAACCTCGGACTTTCCTGTAAAACAAACATCAATCATGTTCAATCAGTACAAAATACATTGGTAAAATTATTAGCTGATACAAGTTTATACGAACAAAGGCATAATATTCCATACTATTATAATAGTCTCAAAATTCTTTCAGTAAGAGCAATTCTGTGGTATCATATTATATTTCAGCACATTAATAACCCTATGTAAATAACACAAATAGACTAGAGCACACTTACATTCGTCTGAATTTTAATGGAGGATTAATGGTTCCTAAACGTGCAAACAAATACGGAAAAGAACGTTAGATCTCATGATTCCTGGCGATTTAAATATGTTACCCGTTGAAATAAAAATAAAATGTGTTAAAACTAAACGGTTAATAAATATATTGAAAATTTGGCTAGCTGAAAGAAACTATTTGTATTTAAGCATTAATAATAATAATAATATTTGGATGATTTTTATAGCGCCGTTTTTGTGAAAAATCACCTCAAGGGCGCTTGTAATTGTAAAAAATGATATTAACACAACCTAAATGAAACACAAAAACGAAAAAAAAACGACAAAAAATGAAAAGATTTCAGTCGTATCTGTGACTCGAACCCAGGACCTCTGCCTATCCGGGCAACTGCTTAACCAACTTAGCTTAGAAAATTCGGAAATATTATTAAACGTACAATTTATTGTTGTCATTTATGTTTTTATGTTATTTTTGCAGACATATTTTTGAGTAAGATTCTTACGAAATACTTATGCTTTAAGTTTGTAATATATATGTACATGTTTTGGAACGTTACCTTAACATTAAGTATAAATTTAGGATGCATTTTTGAATAAGTAGCTCCTGTTAGACAAACTGTAAAAAGTAGTAACTTTTTGCATTACATTTTTATAAAATTTTAAAATTATAAAAAAAAAAGAAAAAACCATGTTCCTTCAATAAAAATACCCCCACACACAGCATCCATAGAAAAAAAAAGTATTTATTCAGCGAGTCCAACCTTCTAATTCTGTCGAATACGTCTCGGGTTTTCCCCAGGTTAAATCCAATCTAATTTTTAGTGTCAGATTTTCCGCGATACTGTACTGTTGAATGCTCTGATACCTAATCAACTGGTGGAAAAGCGTTAGAACTGATGTTTTTGAGTCCGGAACGGTCTATTTTTTTACGAGATGCTGTCACCAAATCATCGCAACTCCTCTCCTTACGGCCAGGTCATCCGAGATTCAACAATTTAACGAGTTAACACTCGTTTAATTTAACACTTTATGGTGTAACTTAATTAAGATATTTATTCTTTATGTGTGTTCTCCCAGTTCAAAATATTCATATTGTTCTGCCTTTGTTTATTATCCATTATTTTCCCTTCACGGCCTTCCATTGCTCCCTGATATGTGACCGGGTCTTCCATTTCAACACTTTGAAGTTATTGCTTTAACTCTGCTTCGGTCTTCCTGGTTTGTACTTTGCTCTTCTTTTTTTTGCCTGTACATGTTCGTATTTTTTTTGCACTTTTTTTGGTATTTTGTTCGTAATTAGTTTGTTCATTGTTTGTACTTTGGTTGTAACCTGTATTATCCAGTTTAAACCTTTTAATAACTTGTTTGTACCTTATTTGTACCCTATTGGTACCCTATTTGAATCTTTTTTGTACCCTGTTGATACCTCGTTTATATGCTGTTTGTTTCATGTTTGAACTCTATTTATATCTAATTTTCACCCTGTTTGTCCCCTGCGTGCACTTTTTTACTATATTTATTATATGTTTACCGCTACAAGTTAAACGGGGTAGAATTACAACAACAAACTTCTTAAGAACTTTTCCTCTTCCCATTAGATTGTTCAATTAACCTAAGTATTCTGATCTGAGAATTTTTTCCTTATTTTAGCCAAACTCCGATAGCAGAGGGCGCTATCGCCTCCACACCATTCAGCCATTTTTAACGCCTCCCAACACTCCTTCGTTCTACAGCCTTTTTGTAAAGAAGCCAGTTTGGCGGTAAGAATGTTTTACCTGTTTTTCCATCGTTATGGATTAAAATGATTACCATTTTTCCACTTTAAGTTTAATGGTACAAATAATTAGATATTCCCGTGTCAAATATTTTATCGTATAATTGCAGCTTTAAATGCGAACTCTTCCCCGCGGCGAATTAAACAAAACAAAAACTTTCGCTCCCTGGCTCTACCTAAAGTGTAGTTCCCATAAACGACTGCCTAACTGTATGTCGCCAACGTAAAACTTACTTGTGATTGTGAAATGTGAAAAAAGTGTAAACGTTGGGGTCTATTGACTCCAGTGCTCCTTCACTGGAAAGTGACTCGCGATATAATCTATCCGTCGAGCCGACAGATTTAGTATGAATAGTATGACCAAACATCGAATACCTGATTCCAAACACCCGCTTAAAAAAATCAAGGGTAAAAAGATTCTACCATTTCGAAGATTCACGGTATTTTTACAGCGGTCTTGGATGATAGCGGTAACGTTAAATAATGATCACGTTGCTCGGAATAGTTCCACCGAAACAGATGATTTCACATTAAAACAATGCCTAACGGAATAATTTCTCGATGGCAATTGTATGGTCGAATGATCGCGGATCGTAGCCAATTGTGGGATGATTTCCAATATGCGCGTAACACAACAAATTATCTATATTTTGTTTATGATAAAAGTAGTATGAATGATCGCGAAATATAGACAATCATCTTCGAAATTGGGAATCCCATGTTAAAAACGGATAACGTCTCAAATTGTAATTACAAGAAAGTATTCCATTGTTATGGTCCATGACATGTTGGTTACTTTTGATGATTGGAAATAGTTTTATCTAAGGTGGTGGTCTCGTCCAGTTTCCGTAACAACCGGTTTCCAACATATTATTGATAGAATCGAAAGAATTCAAAGTTTTTTCAGCATATAAATTATAAATTAAATTAACATTATAGAAATTACACCGAATCCATTAAATTCTAAAACTTCAACTCCCTTCAAACAAGACGTTTCATTTTTGATCAATTGCTTTTATATAAAATTCTGAATAATGACCAGACTCACCAGAGCTCACCATTTTAAATAAATTCCATATACTGTCAAGACCAACCCGACAAACCGACTTTCTTAATTTGCCCATATGCAGAACCTACCTTAGGAAGAATTCCCCGATTCCCCGTATATGTGCACAATATAACAAGTAATTTAGTAATATCGACATACTTAACAATAACCTTCAGAAATATCGAACCGAAGTAATGCTTACGATCACAATTTAATAAACAAGAAGTATCATAGCATATATTAAGAGCATCTCCTATCACCATCCTATCATCCCCTTCCTACTCATTTTCCTTATTTAATGTTAAATAAAACTCTTGTCTTTAACCAACTTTTGCATTAGAAACTTTTTTGGCTCAACCTTGTTTCTTCCACCTATGTATATATTTAATTTCTTAAAAAAGCTGCTTGCTTCTTACAAATAAATAAGTATTATTTACTTACAAAAAAAAATTGTAAAACTAATGTTCACATTTGAAATATTCAAAACACATCCATGCATACTGATGATCAACGACCAAATAATTAATTTTCTGTAATTTAAATACTTTTAAAAAAAAAATTAAATAGACTTGATTTTGACGGAGTAATAAATGAAGGAGTATCCCACATTGAATCTCTGGACTACTTGCGTTTTCCTAAAAAAATTCCATTTATAGTATTTAAATAAATGAAATGCTATTGAACGGCAAATATTATTTGTTAACTTTAACAGGTAACGGGGGTCCGGATTTTTTGTTAAATTTATTTATCCATTTCTATTTATTTATGCAGTACAATTATTATATAATTACTATATACGAGTAGAATGATGCGTAGGCATTAAAGGTTTAATAAATATCTTGTACGTGAGAGAAGTATTTTATTAATTTTTAACTTAGTAAATTATTTGCGGGTTTATCGTTTTTTTTATCGTCTTATTTGATATGTAAATATGATAACGTACATGAAAATACAAATAAAACATTAAAAAAAAAGGTTTTTTCGGGTCGATATTTTAAATTATGTACCGCAAAATTTGTGTTACAACGTAACGTTCGTTTTTAAATTAATTTAAAGTTCACTATATTACTTATTTTTATTTTTTTTATTTCATTACATTTTCAAAGTAGACGCGGTAAAACTTTTTTTTTTAAAATCACCGTTAGCCCCCAAATAATTGTTAAAGATGTCTCTAAAATCGCCAAAAATCAATTCCTTTAATGGCTTATATTTCGTAATGTAAAAAAATAAAATAAAATACTTCTCATGCGTACTAGATATTTACTAAACCTTTTACTAAAGAAAAACATGTCATTAGGTTTATGTGAGTATTTTGACCTCAAATCCAAAATTAAGTTTTGTATGAAACAGGCCGCGCAGCCGTTCCTCTTGATATAAAAGTTGTTATTTTATGTTTCATTTTGTGTACGTAAGTTATGAAAAAGTCTGTTCCTTTTGTTTTTATCCAGATCGAGATGTTTTATTAAATGTGTTGGTGTATTCTTTTATGTTTGTTTAAAAAATTTATGCATTTGATTATATAGTTTAATTGAATAGTATTTAAGTCTTTGTCCGTGGGATAAATAAGAAATTAAAATATATTATTTTAGTGGCTTATTATGGGTAAGATTTTATTAATACAATTGATTGGGATTGCAAGGGAATATAAATTTTAGATTTGAATAGATCCGACGTCCTCCATGCTCGAGGGGTAAGGCTCTCGACTACGAAACCGAAGGTCGCGGGTTCAAATCCCGGCGTGCGCAAGTAAATTTTATTTAATTGATTTGTGTTGTATCACAAGTAAATCATTAAAAACTAATATATAGTATACGAGTATTTGCGCACGTTCCAGAGAGGAAGATAATCTCAGTATCGCCCTGGTGAAAGACCACTATTCAGAATTGAAACGTTGCTTCAAATGGCTTTTAGCCGTGTTTGGTGACCAGATATAAATAGCCAGGTATTTCCGACCTTCCTCTTCCCCTTCTCCTTCCCCTCCCCAATACCTTCAGCCTCACAAAATTCCCCAATTGGGGATGCCATAGTCTCACTGGCTCCAGATGGTTGGGAACAGTTGGGACTCTTGTGCGGTATTCACATATAAAAAAAAAATATATAGGATTGCAAATTTAGCGTAAAATTGTCTAACTGTGAAAACGTCTAAAATCTTGAAAATTCCAGCCGAATCTTGAAGAATAATTTTAATTATTATTTTTTCATTTAAGTATTTAGTTATCTATGTTTAATTATTTATTTAAGATTATTTATTTATTTGAGTTAACCAATTTATTTAAGTTTAATTATTTATTAAGTTTTTAATTCAGCGGGATAGGGTGGATACTGCAAACCCAATCTGTTATATTTCATGGAATATAGGAACATATTTTCACTATTTTAGCTACAGAGAGAAAATTGAATTTAAAAAAAGGGTGAAAATAACATAAAAAATATACGTATAAAATTTTAAAAACAGATTTAATAAAAAAATAGAGTTAAAACGATATTTAAAAAAACGATTTTTTTTTTTTGAAAAATATTAATATTAATAATAACATAAATTAAAGTGATCGTATTTAAGGGTGGTAGCCGCATCATCTGCATAATTAGCAGTGGCATGGAGTCCATAAAGGATGAAAAGCTGTGCCTACCCCAAGAAAAACAAACCACTAAAGAAAAGAAAAGAATTATTCATCAAAATGTATTTTTACATAAATATGTGAAAAGTGTTCTACATTTAATACACAAGTGACAATTATGCACTTTTTACAAAGATAATAAAATGCCCATTTCCAAATATTTAATACACAATTCATACCAGAATTTGGAAAAAGATACACCGCATACCTTTGGTTATATATCAATGCACGCCACTGATCATGCTTTAACTATTGTACTATAATGTTGCGGTTAACTATTTAAAAAGTACAAAAATATTTATCTAAAATACATTATTCATTAAAAAGAGATAATAATGCAAATAACACGAGGCGCCACTTAGTTTCTTCAGATCTAATCCTCATCAGGAAAACCGCCGCCATAAGAAAGAACGGGAAGAATTAGGGAAGGGTAGTGTGGGGAGTTTCGGTATGGGGGGTAGTGTGGGGAGGTGGGAGGGTAGCTCGGGGTGGTGGATGGTGGGTGTTTGGGCGGCTGGGGCTGGGCGGCCGATCTCCCAATACAAGCGAGCGAAGAAATCATAATTGCTTCTTGCGTAAATTAACCCCGCGCCGCCACTGCCCCTCTGTCCCTCTCTCGCTGACCGGAAGGACAGTAAGAAGGAGGGAGAAAGAAGTACAGAAAGTCTCATTAAAAAAGGGGTATTTTTCAGAGAGTGTTGGTGAGGGTTGAACTCAGCAATTCGAGCACTTTACGAAGAACGTAGTAAACACAAAGTAAAAAAAATTCAGTTATTTTGACTATGTAGATTGAAACGTTCCTTTGAAAATGTTGAAATTGCTTAAGTGAACATCAGAAAAAAAAATTATGGTTAATTTTTTGACAGATAATGCGATATTTGTAAGTTTTTAAACTCACATCGTAAAAAAATGTCACATATTGGTAAAACAGACATATTGGGCTAGATTTTTTAAAATATATCAAAATTTCATGACGTCAGAGCCCACCGATCTCTGCCTTTTAGTAAACAAACACACCGAAGAGTCTGATATGATTAAAGATCCTTACGGCAAATAGTAAATAGTAATCAGTTGGAATATCCTCGATCGATTGTTTCTGTTTTACCAAAAATCTTCAATTAAAAGAAAAGTATTTTAATGATTGTAGAAAATAATATTAACATAATCTAAATGAAATATGAAAACGGAAAAAAAACGACAGAAAATAAAATGATTTCATATGATATCGATGAAGATGACATACATTGAACTGGTCTCATTAGCTAAGTTGGTTAAGTGGTTGGCCCAGATAGGCAGAGGTCCTGGGTTCGAGTACCAACTGCGACTGAAATCTTTTTATTTTCTGTCGTTTTTTTTTTCGTTTTCATGTTTCATTTAGATTATTTTCTAGAATGACTAAATATTAAAATGAGATTTTTAAATGTCAATTAAAATAAACAATAATTTATTATTGAAAAGTATTTTATTTGGGTATCATTATAAATATCTTGTGTTTTCAGATTTCCCGATTCAGTAAAACAGTAAAGAAAACCAATCATATAAATTTTGATTCGCATCTCTAAAATTATGTTACTTACGATGTTTGTTTGAACATGCCCGTATTTTTTGACTGTGTGAGTTAAGAGAAAAGTGAGAGTCCTTACGAAGAATAATCAAGGAAGCTCTCTCAATGTCTAGGAATAAATAAATTCTAAAGCAGGGCTGGGAAAAGGGTCAGTGAAAGGTTTTTAATTAATTCGATTTACTTATTTGTTAAAAATGTTTAGTTAATCGTGTATAAAGCTTTTTTTTGCATTATTTGATAAAATATATTTTTTAAAGATTATGAACGCGGTTGGAAGATGTTTAAGTAATTCATATTCCATAATTAACCATAAGATTTTGTTTTCATTACGAATCTGGATCTAGAATAAGCCTCCAGTATTTGACAAGGTAACATTATCGTCCAAACCTACATATTTCTAAACATCAGTCGAAGAAAAAATGTAATTTTTATGTGAACCGATGCAGTACCGCAGTGCGCAGTACCAATGAGTCTACTGCAAGTGCCCGTCTCTCGTAGTTATTCAGACAAAGATCCAATATCTTCCTTAGTCCCTCCATATACAATAGGTTACATCCTCAACCTTGTACACGAAATGTATTCAACACTAGAATCAAAAAAATCCCTTTAAGATGGACGACTGCGCGGCTTTTTCATCCAAACCTAATTTTGGATTTGAGGCCAAAATACTCAGATAAACCAAATGATCTTTTTTATCATCAAAGGGTATTTTTGTAAAAATATCTAGTACGGATGAGAAGACATTAACAAAAAAAATAACTTACAAAATAAAGGTCATTAAGCGAGTTCCGAGGCGTCAAATTATTTGGGGGCTAATGATGATTTAAAAAAAAAAGTTTTACCATTTGGTTTAAATTTTTTTTAAATTATTTATTTTATATTTCAGCATATTTTCATAATAGACGACTACTATGAAAATACAATGAAATTTAAAATAATAAAAAAAAAAATTAATTAATCTTTACGATAGACTTAATTAAATTTAAAAATACCGATTTACGTTGGAACACAAATTAGAATTTTTTTTTTTTTACTGTAAACCCTCAAACATTTTTCAGAGTTTCTTCTAAAATCATAAGAAATTGATATCCTTAATGGCCTATATTAAAACAAAAATAAATAAAACACTTCCAATCCGTACTAGGTATTATTTATAGGTACCATTAATTTAAAAAAAAATCTTTAATTTTGAGTCTCAAATCCAAAATTAAGTTTTGTATGAAACAGGCAGCGCAGCCGTTCCTCTTAATGAGTGATCTTTCGCCTGCTGAAAACATCATGCATAACACCATCGCGTAAAATTAATTCATTGTTTTTTTTTTACTGTTAAAAATTTTTGTTTTATTTTTATGGTGTATTGGATTGGACTCTTTTATTTTTTAATTTTTCTACCTACTTTTAATTATTTAAAACTATTACTTACTTTCATTTGTTTTTTTGGGATGTCATTGCTTATGTCACTTTAATTAATAATCTAGTACTGTAATTTTCAAAATATCCTTGCTTCCCAAGCAAACAATTCATTATCACGGGGAACCAGAGCTGTTGCTGTTCTTACAGTAGTCCACTGCCCGTTCGGAAGGACCAAGTCACATCCGAAGAACACCTTCCCGAAGGCGAGGTGAGTGTCGCCAAATTATGGTGCAACATGCCCCAGTAACTTTCAAATGTTTTTTACTTAGACTGATTATTTATATTTTATTTCTATTGTTAAAAATTATAAAACTGTAAACTATATCATATTACGCATACTGCATATATGTAGACAGAATAATCTATTTTTATGTGATCACAAAAATACTCTACGGTACTGAACACGGTATTGATACAACACGGCTCAAACTAGTGTAGCAAGTACGGAAAAACTTTACCGATATACTCCAATATATAATGATTAAATAAAATACAATTTTTAACTTTCCCATATATATACTCGTGTAACGATATTTGTGTAAGTAACCAATGGTCTGTACATTATGTAAAATGATAAATGACTGAATATAAATAAATCTAACTACGTATCTACCTAAAAATTGGACTACAAGTGTGATATACGATTTCCAATTTTTATTTTAGATTTTATCAAAATAATTAATCTTTTTAATAACATATTTGTTAGTATTTCTTACAGGGGAAAAATAATGCAATTTAAACTGTTCTAGAATCTGAGAGATGCAAAAAAAACCTTTCATTCTAGCAAATTATCTACCAAGCAATATTATTTTTGCATTTTTTTTAAATCTGTATTATCATGTACATGTTGAATTTAGGCAATTGTTGAATGTTTCGATTGTAGCACCGTCGCACCGGTCCTGTTATTCTTTCAGAAAGACACAGAGCTGTTTGCAAGGGGTAAAAGAAACCTGCAGGTTTTAAAGTCTGCGAGAATTGTTAATTCCTCGTCGGCATACACAGCCTTACAATCGCATGGAGGAGAGGGATTTCTTTTGAGGAAGTGGGGTGGCCGGGAGGCACTATGTATGGGGTTGTTTAATCGTTAGCGGGGGGTAGGGGACCGTGATGAAGGGGGGGGGGGTGAGACCCACCCCTCGGGGAGAGGGGCTGGCGGGTGAATTTGTTTGTTTTTAATTGCGCTTGAAAATAAATGTGTATCGATTGTCCTCTGTCTTGGCGGGGTGGATATATGCCGGAAGACGAACAGGGGGGGGGGGGGGGTAAGGAGCTTGCAAAATGCAATATTGTTTCAAAGCGATTTTTTTTATCTCAAAAAAGACCGGTAAAGGTAAGAACGCTGGAATTGTAACTTTAATCACGGGGTCCTTCACTACTCTTTCGTAATAGATATTGGAAAAGTTCCGACGATCGGGGTGAATTGAATATTTTTTCAGCATTGTGTTTGAAATATGTATGCAACGACCAATAAAGAGCCCACGGTATGAATATTTATAGCGTTATTGGGCATCATGCCTATTTTAAATATTTAAATTGTATCCGTATATTAACAACATTATCTGTACAGGCTGACAAGAGAGGAACAAATTAGCGAACGAATTTTTTTCACACTGTATCCATAACGTCTGCATGCGATATGTTTAATGGATTATTTTATTAGATACAGACCAATAGAGAGGTGCATCACTGCTCTAGATGTTGTAGTTATCTAATTTTAAAAGTTTTCAATTTTTTTATTATTTATTTGTTTATTAATTTCAACGTATTACTACTATAATGAGGAACTGGCTGTTGAGTTTGGTGTAGGTGTTAAACACGTTAATAACTATAAGAAAACATAGTTAAACATAATAAAAAGGGCTATATTAATAATGAATATTAAGTACTAGAAATTAGGTAGTATTCAGAGGAACGGCTGGGCGGCCTGTTTCATACGAAACTTAATTTTGGATTTGAGGTCAAAATACTCACCTAAACCTAATGATAATTTTTTTAATCGAAAAGTATAGTAAATATCTAGTACGGATGAGAAGTCATTTATGTATTTTTGTTTGAAATTATGAAATGTAGACCACCAAAGGAATTGATATTTCGCGATTTTAGAGGCACCTTTAACAATTATTTGGGGGTTAGCGGTGATTTGAAAAAAAGTTTTATCCCATCTACTTTGAAAATATAATGATATATAAAATTAAAAATTTGAAATTTAAAAAAAAAGTATTAAAATGAGCATTATAGTGGACTTTAAATTAAATTAAAAACGACCAATTTACGTTGGAACACAAATTTTCCGTGCATATTTTAAAATATCGACCCGAAAAAACGTTTTCTTTTAAAACGTTTTATTTTTTTTATTTACGTCATCATGTTTACATAAAAAATAGGATAATTTTTAAAAATATACACTAAACCCGCAAATAATTTTAATAAGTTGCCTCTAAAATTATGAAAATTGATTTTTTCCATGGCATATACTTCATAATTTAAAACAAACATAAACAAAAATAGTTCTCACCCGTACCTTTAATTAAAAAAAAACATCATTCAGTTTGGATTGGTATTTTGGCCGCAATTCCAAAATTAAGTTATGTATGAAACTGGCACCGCAGCCGTTCCTCTTAATAAATGAAAATACGGCTATTAATTTTAGTTTTTTCTTCTAATGTGTTCAGATTCAGTTTCATGACAGGTAAGTTAATAGAATGGTACATGTGCAACGGATCGCAAATTTTAACTCCACTTTCTCTATTAAAAAAAGGCAGGTAGAAAAGAAAGAAAATCTAAAGAATGCTTTCGTTGGGTTCATTTTTAATAAAAAGCATTTTTATTCCTAGTCAAATCGCTGTTCACCAAAACGTCCAATAGGGCGCTCCCGCTAATTAGTTGGATGTAAGCACCTACCCACGATCCCAACTGAAGATGTAAAATGCATCCACACAGCGTCTTACTTCCGCGGATAGATAAGTACCATAAAAACTAAAGCTCCCAACGCACACCGACACGAGCACATGTACATGACGGATATTAGCGGCAACTTTTCGTGTGTGTGGAGTCTTGCGCTCGGTTAGCCGGTCGGGGAGACGGGGGAGGGTAATGCACCGGGACTGTATGATGTCTCTCATTTGAGTTCATAAAAATAAAACGCTAGGACATTATAACTACTGCTTGCCTTATTGAATATCAAGCATGACATTTCGCTCGGTCGCTAGGTTATTTCATATGCAAATCGTATGCCGATTGATTGGAGATTTATTCCTTGTTACGATAGTTCACTTCTGTGTACGGTGTACGGCGGGATGTTGCGACGTAGAAATGTTTTCTTTTTGAAAAAGCATGAATGTTGATTTATTCTTTAAGACTTCGGTATCTGCGAGTTTCAGTGAATCAGAATACATTAGGAAAGACTGAACAGAAAATCTTTTTTTTTGTACATTTTATCGTTTGTATGTAATAATAGATATAATTTTTATTTGTGCTATTTATTATATGTATAATAGATACATTAACACAGATATGAAAATATAGTGAAATTAACTTATAATATTGAAAACAAGTGTTTTTTAAGTGACCTATATTTTTAGAAATTTAAAATAGCTATGGTTATTTCATAACCACTTATAGTTTTTTAAATATTTTTTTTAACATTTATTTATTCATTTTATAAGTTTGATACAAAGTTAAAATTTTTCACCTACCAAACTATGCACATGCCCATATTGCGGTAGTCGAAATTTGTTTTGTATATATGTCGTATACCTACAAGTAAAGAAATAAAAGAATTAAGATAATATAAATAGAAATAGAAACAAAAGCATTTTAAAAACAATGTAAAGATTATATGTACAATATAATAAACTAGTTTTCGTCATAACTCAATTACTTTTTTTTTCTTTTTTAAAAGAAAGCAAATATTCCATGGTTACGAATAACCTGACAATATTTGAATCACAGTAAGCAGAAGATGTTGCTTGTGTCGTAATGTAGGACTTAGCCAGCGAGGAATTGAACTCACGACGCCTGGGTGAGACCCAAACACGATGCCAACACAGCCACTGACCGGTCTCATTACTAGAGAAATGATAATTTTAACGCGTAAAAGCGAATTTTGTCATTTTAACGCGAATAATGCGATATTCTCAAGTTTCAGGTAAATAACGCGTTTTTTTTGTGATTTTTCTAATATTCTGGTATTTTAAAATATTAAAGTATTATTTTCATTGTCTATGGTTTTGACAAGCTTGAGTAGTCGTAAAATTAGACGGTGCCAACTTCGTCGAAAACCCGGCGTATTGTCAATTTTTTTGCGGTGCAAAAGTTCTAATCATCGCAAAAATAATTATGTTAAAACGAAAAAGTATATTTTTACTTAAAAAAAAAAAATTGCCGCAACGTGAATTTCGCCAAACGTATAATAATAATAACAATAATAATAATAAGAGTTAATTTCTATAGCGCAGTTTTGTGAAGGTTCACCTCAAGTGCGCTTTACACTAACTAACCTAACGTAATATAATTGTAACCAGATATACTATGTAGTATATCTGTTATTATAATATATATACAATATGCAAATTAATACTATGACATGCAATATTCATGAGCAGGTATTATAAAATAATAATTTAGAAACTAAGGGTGTAAATAATCAAATATATAGTAGTTACAAATAACAAGAGAAAATTATATGAGATTATATACATGATTTTTCACTGAATACTAATGGAATTAAATAACAAGGAGAGAAAACCGCAACTAAATAAGCTATGGAGGATTAAAAGAAAAAGAAAAAAGAAAAACGAAAAAAGAAAAAAGAAAAAAGAAAAAAGAAAAAAGAAAAAAGAAAAAAGAAAAAAGAAAAAAGATAAAGAAAAGGAGAAAGAAAAAGAAAAAGAAAAAGAAAAAGAAAAAGAAAGAGAAAAAGAAAAAGAAAAAGAAAAAGAAAAAGAAAAAGAAAAAGAAAAAGAAAAAGAAAAAGAAAAAGAAAAAGAAAATAATTAACAGGAGTAAATATACTCTCAGTATCACCCCGGTAAGATAGGTACTAACCTTCAGAATGGGAAAGCTTTTTCCCATCTACTATTTGACTACATCTGACTAGCCCACTACCTACTTCCTAAACTTACCATTTGCAATCTAGACCCCCTTCTTCCTGAAATTATGATTCTTCCCATCCCTGGTAAAAACAATTAGCAAACATACCGCTAGTACGCTGCATACGTGAGTGGTGAGTAGCGGGGGCAACGGACTTCTCGGGGTGAGTATGCAAAAAAACTTCTCATCTACTTTCTTAACTCCCATCCCGGTTACCTCACCCTCTTCCCGCCTTCCACACCCCAAAACACAAGTCACACAAACAAACCGCTCAAAGGGAGGACCGAGCCATTTTTGATCAATAATTGTCACCGACTTGCATCGGGAATTTTATACAGAAAAGGTGGTTAAGGAGCGGGTGGGGAGATTGCTCCCCTAAAGTGAAGATGCTATGATAAAAAAGCTTTCAATTTTTGTTTCATTATTTCTCGTAGGTGATCAATACTGTAATTAATGAGAGCATCATTAGCTATGTTTATTTTTTTAAGATTTTGTTTTTGTTTGATGTATCAAATTAGGTAGGTACTGTAATTCACCCTTGGTCACTGGTAAATCAGAAAGTTATTGTTAATATTCCCACAGAGGTAAAATATGACACAATTTTTTGCTACTCGTAACTTACATTTTAAAATGTATATAATTTGGTATTAAAGTTTAATACATTTTAGCAAATTTTTGTACCTTAATTTAGTATTTAGCATTATCCGGTCTTAACAATAAGTGCACCAGTTAAACTGCAGATTATATGAATATATAAATACATAATGCTTGATTGGTCGCTAGTTAAAACCGATTAATTGTAAATCAGTAGTTGTGAGTTGTTGATAAATTGGTTTTAAATAATGACGAGAACGATATGACAAATTAATATTAGGTTCGATCTGTACAAGCATACAACATATTGTCTTTGTATTTATAAATTAGTGTATTAAACAAAGAGTATTAGACCGGTTAGTAGCTGAGCTGACAAATGCATATGGTTCCTACTCAGGCGTCGTGGGTTCAACCCCTCAGGTAGCTAAGTACTCCATCATTGCACAGGCAACATTTTCCGCTTATAATTATGATAGCAGGAGTTTTTCATATTTTGTCAGGTTTTTCGTAAAGAGGGGATGTTTTTATTTCTTTTTAAAAAAGAAAAACCTTTACGGGGAAATGGTACAATGGTTAGATAAGGTTCATCTTATTTATTCCGAAGTGCGATAGAAGTGATTTTTCAAATAAATAAAAATTACAATTAAATTGATCTGAATATTATTTTCGACGTAATTTTGTAATGTCTCTTTTATATGAAATAGTAATCATATGTCAAAACTGTAAGAATATATCATAAGTATTAACAGAGGTCACCGGCATTCATTTTCATAGAAATCTTACAAAAATCTCAAATTCATGAAGACATTTTCATCAAAATATCGATTGCGTACAAATTTAAAATCGTCATAATGAAAGCGGCGCTCTCTCGTCTCCAGTCTGTCGTCCGCGTCCTCGTCCTGGGGTAATATTACCAGGGATGTGTGAGTGTATGAATTAATATAAGTGCGTTTATTTCCCCTTGGCGGATGGCTGCAATCTTACATCTCATATTCTCATCCAACAAACTCCCCAGCGCGAGCTTCTAATTTTTAAACGTGGGGAATCGTGGGGGGGGGCGCTATGGGTGCGCTGGGTGCGATGGGTCTGATGAGGAAACCTACCCCACTCTCCCCGACCTCCCCCTAGAAGACTCGTTGGTGGTTTTTCTTTATTCGTTATACGCTTGGATATTAGTCTCCGGTTTTGTTTGGTCTACATGTATGGGAAATCCACCCTTGTGTTGGTGAAAGCATATCGTCTTGATTCATATATCATTACGTATGCACGTATAGGATAATATTATTCTCGTGTTCTTAATCTAGGGTAGTTTTAATGCTGCATGGATGAGTGACCGTATTGTGTAAGGAACGTGCCCTTAGACTTCCTTTGTTTTCCAATTTATGGTTCGAGCACGTTAGACGTCAGAGCTTATTGTGTGCAGGAGCTTCATACACTTCGAAACACCACCGTATTGAAAACAGCTTTTAATGAAAATCTGAAATGCACGGAGAATAATGCCTTTTCTATTAATTTCATACAACTTGTTTTACTTGGACGGCACACAAACAATATTAAAAAAATAATAATAAAACTGGAATAATATAAAGCGGAATTGTGCACTATTCTATGTAATGCATTTAATTTTAAAATTCTGATAAAAAAACAAAAAAAATCATCAATACTAATTTTTAACTTAAAGACGGAAATAAACACAATAATCAACCCATTTATGGATATTGAAAACCAATTGTATTTAAAAAAAAAAAAATTTGCAACGGTGACTAAACCAAAAGTACCTACTTTAGTCGTTATCCCTATAATAAATCATTGACTTACGGTTTTATTCTCTCCTTGAAAACGAAAACAGGAATCCAATCTCTGTTAGAGTGGAATAAGCGATAAAGGTCTTATGATTGGTATTATGATTTTGTTAGTAATGTCGTAGCATAAATATTATTTAAGAATTATTCATTAAGTAATAAATTGTTAACCGTGAAACAATTTATAATAGCCCCATCCACGTTTTAATTATGAACGATTCTTTATGAAATTATTTTGTAGGTTTTCGAAGCTCATCCTTATGTGATGATACTTTTTTATGTAAATCATTTAACATTCATACACTACTGATAGGTTTCTTAATAAAAGGTTCAATTATTTTCTAATGACTTTTTCATTTTCTGCTGGACAAAGATATGTCTCAAACAGAAAACTGAAAGGTATTTTAACTCAAAATATTGTCAGGCTCGCAAAGATAGTGGACATACCCTATTAAATAAAATATGTTGTCAGGCTCGAAAAGATATTGGACATACCCTATTAAATAAAATATGTTGTCAGGCTCGAAAAGATAGTGGACATACTGTATTAAATAAAATATGTTGTCAGGCTCGAAAAGATAGTGGACATACCCTATTAAATAAAATATATTATCAGGCTCGAAAAGATAGTGGACATAAACTATTAAATAACATATATTGTCTGGCTCGAAAAGATAGTGGACATACTCTATTAAATAAAATATGTTGTCAGGCTCGAAAAGATAGTGGACATACCCTATTAAATAAAATATATTATCAGGCTCGAAAAGATAGTGGACATACCCTATTAAATAAAATATGTTGTCAGGTTCGAAAAGATAGTGGACATACCCAATTAAATAAAATATGTTGTCAGGCTCGAAAAGATAGTGGACATACTCTATTAAATAAAATATGTTGTCAGGCTCGAAAAGATAGTGGACATACTCTATTAAATAAAATATGTTGTCAGGCTCGAAAAGATAGTGGACATACCCTATTAAATAAAATATATTATCAGGCTCGAAAAGATAGTGGACATACCCTATTAAATAAAATATGTTATCAGGCTCGAAAAGATAGTGGACATACCCTATTAAATAAAATATATTATCAGGCTCGAAAAGATAGTGGACATACCCTATTAAATAAAATATATTGTCAGACTCGAAAAGATAGTGGACATAATTTATTAAATAAAATATATTGTCAGGGTCGAAAAGATAGTGGACATACCCTATTAAATAAAATATGTTGTCAGGCTCGAAAAGATAGTGGACATACCCTTTAAATAAAATATATTGTAAGGCTCGAAAAGATAGTGGACATACCCTATTAAATAAAATATGTTGTCAGGCTCGAAAAGATAGTGGACATACTCTATTAAATAAAATATATTGTCAGGGTCGAAAAGATAGTGGACATACTCTATTAAACAAAATATATTGTCAGGCTCGAAAAGATAGTGGACATAATCTATTAAATAAAATATATTGTCAGGGTCGAAAAGATAGTGGACGTACCCTATTAAATAAAATATGTTGTCAGGCTCGAAAAGATAGTGGACATAATCTATTAAATAAAATATATTGTCAGGGTCGAAAATATAGTGGACATACCCTATTAAATAAAATATGTTGTCAGGCTCGAAAAGATAGTGGACATACCCTGTTAAATAAAATATATTGTCAGGCTCGAAAAGATATTGGACATACCCTATTAAATAAAATATGTTGTCAGGCTCGAAAAGATAGTGGACATAATCTATTAAATAAAATATATTGTCAGGGTCGAAAAGATAGTGGACATACCCTATTAAATAAAATATGTTGTCAGGCTCGAAAAGATAGTGGACATAATCTATTAAATAAAATATATTGTCAGGGTCGAAAAGATAGTGGACATACCCTATTAAATAAAATATGTTGTCAGGCTCGAAAAGATAGTGGACATAATCTATTAAATAAAATACGTTGTCAGGCTCGAAAAGATAGTGGACATACTCTATTAAATAACATATATTGTCAGGGTCGAAAAGATAGTGGACATACCCTATTAAATAAAATATGTTGTCAGGCTCGAAAAGATAGTGGACATACCCTATTAAATAAAATATATTGTCAGACTCGAAAAGATAGTGGACATAATCTATTAAATAAAATATATTGTCAGGGTCGAAAAGATAGTTGACATACCCTATTAAATAAAATATGTTGTCAGGCTCGAAAAGATAGTGGACATAATCTATTAAATAAAATATATTGTCAGGGTCGAAAAGATAGTGGACATACCCTATTAAATAAAATATATTGTCAGACTCGAAAAGATAGTGGACATATTCTATTAAATAAAATATATTGTCAGGGTCGAAAAGATAGTGGACATACTCTATTAAATAAAATATATTGTCAGACTCGAAAAGATAGTGGACATACCCTATTAAATAAAATATGTTGTCAGGCTCGAAAAGATAGTGGACATAATCTATTAAATAAAATATATTGTCAGGGTCGAAAAGATAGTGGACATACCCTATTAAATAAAATATATTGTCAGGCTCGAAAAGATAGTGGACATATTAAATATTAAATAAATAAAAAAATGCTTCTTAAACCTAACCACATTCTTTCAACAGAACGACTTATCCTTTGTCAATACTAATATTATTTTTATTTACAAAGGTCAAACGTGCATGTTATTTTATAATAAATTTATATGGTTAATTTTTCAAAAAGGTATCAATCTCAAGGCCATAACTTTTTAAGATCAAAATTAGCGATTACATTAATCTAATCATAAGAAAGTTAATGAAAACAAAAGTTTTTTTTATTCTCTATAACCAACTTAGAAATGTTAAATATCTAATAAAATATTTAAAAAAAATATATATATTTGATACGATTGACACATTAATAAACCTCGTGTCCTCCTCAGACTGAACTAATTAGGTATCGTATATAGAAAATAGACCCGTAGCGCGGACACTCGCTGCAAGCCCTCGTCGGCGACTGGAACATTCGTTAAAGAGACGCAGCATAAAATGCACACATTGTTAGTCGAAACGATTAATATTTGTTTTGAAGGGTTAAATATTTGAAAGAGTGATATATTCCCTTAGAATCGCCCAGATAAGATAGGCAACCATTAAGATGTAAAACGTTACTAAAAGTAAGAAAATATTTTTAGTGGTCATCTACTTCCACTCTTCCCTCTTTCCGTTTTACTATTCCTCCAAATCCTTCAGCCACACAAAATTCTTAAATTGATGTCGTAATTCCACTGATTCTGAGAGGGAAATGGGACTCTTATGCGGCATCGCATAAAACGTAGAATTCTGACAAAACTTCTGTATGTGCAAACTTTTAATGCACGCTTCAGTCAAGACAGAAGAATCGACTTGCATGTGAAACTTAATTTTTCTTCTTGTCTAACGAACACAGCAGCCGTTCGAGAAAACTAACGACTAAAGAAAATAAGGATAAAGAATGTCTAGATGCTCTTGGGCATGTGTACTACAACTCTAGACAATAAATTCATATTCCACAGGCAGACATATTCTTATCTCCCTTCCTGTCGAGGCACCCCCGGACCGAAACCCCTAACCCGAGCACTTGAATGCGACAAGGTATAGAAAATTGAAATGTGTGCATAGGGGTATGACATTAACATCTTTTGAAACTGGAGCTCAAGAAATATTAATCATGAATTTTCAGAACACAAAGCCAACAAAATAAATATGATTTTTTTTAAGTACCTAATAAACAGTTTTGAAACTCTTTTAAACTCAATAGGTTCGATTGAATTAAAGACAATTTTAAACTCACTAGGTTCGAAGAATTAAAGACAATTTTAAACTCAATAGGTTCGATTGAATTAAAGATAATTTTAAACTCAATAGGTTCGATTGAATTAAAGACAATTTTAAACTCAATAGGTTCGATTGAATTAAAGACAATTTTAAACTCAATAGGTTCGATTGAATTAAAGATAATTTTAAACTCAATAGGTTCGATTGAATTAAAGACAATTTTAAACTCAATAGGTTCGATTGAATTAAAGACAATTTTAAACTCAATAGGTTCGATTGAATTAAAGACAATTTTAAACTCAATAGGTTCGATTGAATTAAAGATAATTTTAAACTCAATAGGTTCGATTGAATTAAAGACAATTTTAAACTCAATAGGTTCGATTGAATTAAAGACAATTTTAAACTCAATAGGTTCGATTGAATTAAAGACAATTTTAAACTCAATAGGTTCGATTGAATTAAAGATATTTTAAACTCAATAGGTTCGATTGAATTAAAGACAATTTTAAACTCAATAGGTTCGATTGAATTAAAGACAATTTTAAACTCAATAGGTTCGATTGAACTAAAGACAATTTTGTTTTAAACAAGAAATTTAAAAAAAAAGTATCCATTTTATCTTGTTCACTCCAACACCGTCAATAAATCAAAAAATAAATCATTTTTCTACACCATAATCTATATATATATATATATATTTAAAAAAAATGAAAGTTTGTCTGTCTCTCTTTTTGTCCTCGATTTTCTCGAAAATTACTCCACCAGTTTCCTTGAAAATAGCACAGCTTTTTTTAATCATTTATGTTTACTGCCGGGAAGGCTTTTAGAGTAGTTTGAACGAAATCCAATATGTACAACTGTTGCTATAACGTTTTAAAATTAGTATCAAAGACATTGAATTCAAATCAAAGATATTTAAGTAAGCCCATAGATATTCAACTCTGGTTAGCCACAGATTACATATTTAAAAGAAGAAGGTTTGTTTGGACAGAATATTTTCATACTTGATAATACAAATAGGTACCTGCTTAAGAACCTTTTTATTTAAACACATTTTGAACAAAATAAGTTTTTGGAATGAAATAAAATTTTCAAAAATTTTGTTTCTTTGTTTAGAGGTATTAAGTAGATCGCTGTCAAATCAATTATGGCACACAAACGACTAGCGAAAAATCTCAATTTCATGACTTTATTCCAAAAAAAATATATATGTGTACGTGCTGTAAAAAAATAATAATTATTATTAGTTATTAAAGCAAAAAAATAACCGTTGAGTTTTATGATTTTAACTACGCCCATGAAGTCATTTTTTGTTTCCTTGTAGACAATAATTTGCACAATTGCAAATTAGAAATTTTGCTTTCAAACTTGCTTTGGAAGTAGTAACGCTGCTAACAGCAAGTGGAAAATACTCGTTGCAAAACCAATTCCCGTGAATTTCGTAAAGCCACTACCAGTTACAATCAAAACGTTTACTTTATTCGTTCAATAGTCAACTGAAATACTCGTATGTACAAAACTTGACATGACAACATTAAAAACCCATTTGAAATTAGTCTGCTTTACATCATGTCGTATTACAAAAATATATTATGTATTATAACATGAAAACTTAAACCCATTGTATTTGCCATATTCCAATTGTATTATTACTGTTTCAAATAATCTTTAAAGAGGAGATTTAAGTAAGTGCGTAATTTTAATCAAAATTTTATTAACGAGTCCTAAATGCGCCATGCTAACCGGACCCAGTGAGGCTATGGCATCCCTAAATGGTGTATTTTGTGAGGCTGGAGAGTACCGTGAGAGGAAATGGGAAAAGAAATGTAGAAGGAGGGAGAAGTACCTGGCTATTCAGATCTGACCAAACACGTCTAATGCTATTTCAAGCAACGTTTCAATTCTGAACGGTGGTCTCACCAGAGCGATACTGAGAGTATCTACCACTCTGGAATGTGCCGCCTTAATAAAAATTATTTGCGCATGCCGGGATTCGAGCCCACGACTTCCAGATTCTTAACCGAGGACCTCACCCCTCGCCCACGGAGGCCGTTAGCCCATCTGTCAAATAAATAGTTTCTTTTGATGTTCGTTTCATAGATCACATGATTTTAGATAAATAACAATAAGTTCGGAACCCACATTTCGTCAGAAGAGCTTTTTTCACCAGGAAACTAACAAGGGTGATTGAATTTTTCCCTCTGAATGTCTTTATTTTTCATTTCTTCCCGTAATGACGTCTGGGCTCCTCCATCGTATGACTTATTGATCCATCTTACATTCCCAATAATTTATACAATTATTTTTGAATCTATTCCGTCGCCGGCATGCTAGAACTGATTGCGCCTTTCACATATCAATGAACCTATGGCTATTGTTCGGGTTGTGCTTTATCTGAAATACGTATTGTTTCCAGTATTCGCCGTATAATATTATGTTAGTGGTTCATGGACTTAATGCCTGTGTAACATATAAATGCAGGTGGCTAGACGAACCTGATTATATTATTTAATTATTAATCACATATACGAGTATATGAAAATTTGTTATCGGCTGACGTATTGCCCATTTCTCTAAGTGTGAAACGCCTATGTTGAGAAGACAATTTTCAAGGGTGGTTTTTCAGCTAGGATATTTAGATGACAAATCGATTAATAGATTACAATTTAATACAAAAAAACTTAAAAGTATAAAAGAATTTAGAAGCTGTTAGGTTTTTGGAGGTGATCAATGATCTTACTTTTAAAGGAACTTTTGTTTTGCGTATTTCTGATGTTACGTAGGGAATTGAATAGCTTTATAGCATTGTATGTAAAACTTCTTTGTCCATAAGAAGTTTTACAAACTGGAAAAATAAACTCTCTGTTCTAAATGATTGTCGTTCCTGTATAAGGCGGAAATATATAATAGAATTGGAAAGCGCTGCAGTGCTAAAGGAGGCCAAACAGTACCCCGTATGTATGTATAATTGTAATAATGCACTCCGAGAGTCTTCGAAATACCTTGCGCGTATCTGGTTCGGAGTTGGAGTGTAAAGGATCTTGTATAAAATGTGCAAAGCTGCTTCTTCGCCTGCGGACTGTATTTATCTCATTGGGAATATGTTGCATATCACTCTTAATGTTCTTCGGATTACAATGCCCTTCTGATAAATTGGGTTCTCAGTTAAGATGCGAGTCAAATCTTGTCAAATCACCGCGTGCAAAATTTTCTTTTTACATTAACTCTACATAGGAGGCCCTGAGGAAAATAATATCTTTTAGGATCTATGTCATCTTTGAAGATGCTGTGAGGAGGGTCTTTACGAGGTGAGGAAAGAGTGAAAATGGGTCTTGATGGGTATGTTGTAGGAAGGAGGAAATACAGACGCCGTAAAATCATTTCATAACCGAGCTGCTGAATTCAGAATGAGTCGTAAAAACGACCCGTTCACATGTAACAAATGCCAACCATGTTCAAATTGTTGGGCGCGCGTTTGACGTGGTTCTCGATTATGCATGGGTGCAGGTTCCTCAGAGCATCTTCCATTAAAATACCAGTAGAACAAGGATGGCATTCCTACCGGACGAATGTACTCCAAATATTGCAATTCGTTTAGGGGAATCTATCAAACGGACTGCCCATTTGTGCACAGAAGCAAGGGTTTTTCAGGTATTTTAAGGCTCCAGATCAGAGGTGGCGGCCAAATTCAATAGTGGGGCGCACACGCGATTTGTACAGAGTCCCAGCTGCTCCCAACCAACTGGAGCCAGTGAGACTATGGCATCCCCAATTGGGGTATGTTGTGAGGCTGAAGGTATTTATAAACACCATATTTAGTTATTATTTCAGACTGTTCATCAGGTAGAGGTGTAGAGGTATCCATACAATAATAATAATAATAATAGTTGGATGACTTGTATAGCGCCGTTTTTGTGAAAAATCACCTCAAGGGCGCTGTGAAGTTTAAAAAAAATGACAAATTTCGTGTGCAGTGATACTAATATTTGAATTCGCCAATCGTCGATTGGAGGGTTAGCTATTTTATTCTTACCATTATTTTATCACGGCAATTATACAAAAGTCAATACAGTCAAAATAAGGGACTTAGTCTTTGTTCACATATACGTTTTACCTACAAATAGGGTCAGGTAGAACCTCGCATTCCTCTTCCCAACCAATCCCAACAACCGACAGGTAACATTGTTAAACCCTGGCTTTGGCTGATTGTGTATTTATTTACCGGTGTATTATTATTACGGTAGATATATTTGTTGTGACGCCATTAAGGAATCGGGATTCCCACATTCGAAGAATTTTCAGAGAAACTGTTGTAAACATTTTGCCCAGGAAGGATCACATGTCATAAATAATGTACGAGCTTTAACAATTTATTTACTCTTACCAAATGTTTGTACTACCCGCACTACTTAAAAAAAAACACATTATTCTATATTTATTTGTAAAAAGCATTAGCTTTGTGGCTCGCCATAATTTACAATAAAAAACACATAAATTTGTTGTAGACCACTTTTATTTTATTAAAACTCTACCGGTTTCAGAAGCACCCTTCCTTCATCAGGAGAATATTATAACTGTTATAATATTGTTTAATAATATGTGTTTATAATATGTGTTTAATTATTGTACACATTATTCTATTTTACGCATCAAATTTCAATTATGTATATTGCATTTCTATGGAATATTGATTGTCCCTGAATACGTCATAAACAAATTACCTGGTACCTACCGATTACCAGACTAATTAATATCAATTCTACCGATGATGCTGGCAATCACTTTACTTTCCAATGCCTACTTTTAAGATGTTAGTTTCTTCAAGACAATATTTAAATAGTAAATAAAATCGTCGAAGTTGCCGAATGACTTTAGATCGAATCATTATTATAATCAGACACAGTCGAATTACATTTAATTTCACCATCTTATTCAATTGTCCATAGTCTATTTACATAAGCTATTTTTTGCAAAAAACTTTTACCGATTATCTCGGACCAGTACATAAACTATCTGGCAAAGCTTTTTAAATTACAAATTATTATTGATGACGATAATATTAACACATTCCAAATGAACCACGAAACCGAAAAAAAAGAGAAAATAAAACGATTTCAGTCGCATCTGGGACTCGAACCCAGGACCTCTACCTATCCGGGGTAACCGCCCAATCAACTTAGCTAATGAGACCATTTCAATTTACGCCGTCTACACCGATATCGTACTTCAAGTTCATTTGCCGAACTTGCAGAACTTAATATTTTTATTTTCTGTGATGTGTTAATATTATCTTCTTCAATCATTAAATATTACAATGAGGTTTACAAACTTCAATAAGTTATAAAAAATAAATTGAATACAAATTATTATTTTTCATTTAAATGTGAATGTACGTTTATCTTTCTAATGATATCGATTACATTTTAATTACACAAAAAATGCATTCCTTTTATTCATTCATTAGAATATTATTACGTTACATAAATTCGATATTAATCTTACAATTCCTAAACGATTTTAACTGATTCGTACCATAAGTACATTTGAAAATAACTTTATTTAGGAATTGTTTCCTCCGGTGACACGAAAGTTGATCCCCCGACAGTTGGCCCTCCGATTATTGGCCCCCTACAGTTGATCCCTCGGACAGTTGATCCCGTAAAGGATTATTTATGATGTAGGTCCTCTTGTGTAAAGTAAGTATGTAAAGAGGATATGCGGCCGTATAACCAAAGTCGCGGCCCATGGGTTGGGGACCACTGCTTTAGGGGATCAACTGTTTATGGGGATCAATTTTCGGGGGGCCAACTATTGGATAAAAAATGGCGGTTTTCGTTTTCCATTTGCTGGTATTACTAGCTTTGGCCTCTGTTTTAAAAAATTGTTTTTAGCTACCTTTTTATTTTGTTTTTAATTTTTTTTTTAAACTATAAATTGTTGATTTTTTTAATCCATACAGTGTATGATTTGTCTTTTGTGAAACACGTCCTTAAAGACCAAATGGTTTTTAAAATGAATGTTGCAATAACTTTTAAAGTATAGACAAAAAAACTTCAGAAATTTTTTTCAAATAATTCGACAAGGTATCAAGCCTCGAATTTGTTTAATAGCGGCCAGTTTCAATTAGGATATGAAAGGGTTAAACGATTTCTAAATTATGTGTGGTTTTCCCAGTCATTAATTTTTACGCGTTTTAAAAATAATGTGTCGTGTAAATAAGTGCTCGTACAAAATTATTGCTTCTTTTCCATTATTATTTATTTGTATTATCTTCTATTGTAGGTTGGCAATCGTCGTAGCAATCTTCATTTCCATGTTGCAGCTGGAACAACTCAAAATACACTCGTATCGGTCATATATGTTTCGTCATAAATTTCGTCTTTCAATAAACTTAATGTAGCTCGATGATTATTCGGAGTTGAAAGAGTATCACGACCTATTACCCCAACGATCTTTACGTATGGTACTTTTGGTGGTGAGAATCTCAAACCTTATTGTAGCCCTGTATGTTTGTTTAATGTAGGTACACTTACTACCATAATTGTTAGTACCTTCTAAGAACCCAATTAATCGTTTGTGAAAACAGAGCAGAAGTAAAGTTTCCCACTCGCGTGCGTCAATCGGCAGGCGTGAATAATGCGCTGCATCCTCTCCGAGCTGATTCTTCAGAGGCTCATGCGTGAAGTGGTGGTACCAAATCACCGAACAAAGGAACCAGCCCCGAGACCGACAGACCTCTCCGATAAGCCAGAAATCACCTCGCTAAAAAAACAAATCAATCCCTTTAACAAATCCCCAACCAACACAATAGAGTCTCAAGCCTTTTTACTCTGATTGATCTTATTTTATTTAAGCTGCTGTTGGCGTGGGGATGAAATTAAGATTGCTCGTTTAATGATAGCTAAGCGTTTTGTAGTTCAATTTTTCAATTGATTTTAAGCCCAATAGTAAAAGAACCACGCAAGGAAAAGCTATTTTGTGTGATGCGGTTAGGATGGTTGATACATTTTAACATCATGCATAATTTTACCCGCAGTTTTATAAGTACAGTTGCATGGACGATTTGGTTGGGGAGGTGGATGACTCCTTCAAGCAATTCAGATAAAATTCATTCAAGTTCGATTATTAGATATCGAGCTTTTTTACTTCTGTAACGTACTCACATACAGACTCACAAAACTGATCTTCGTGTATGGTCCAGCCTCTAATAATTTGGCTGTAACAACTCTTTCTGTTACATGTATCGTTTATGAGAAAGAGGGAGAAGTTAGAATGGAGCTATCAACGGCATGCCTTTAGCCAATTGTAGGTATGAGAAGGGATTTCGTATGGGTAATCCCCTCTTTCCTGTCGAAGTGTAATATATTTTAATATTCCCGGTGGTCTTTTATCCTCTGGTCTGATATTATTGCACCAAAATTATTTTTCTTCAATGCAATAATAATAATTATAATTGGATGATTTGTGCAGAGCCGTTTTTGTGAAAAATCACCTCAAGGGTGTCGTACAAATATTAATTGCAAGGGTTTATCACTGTTGTTATTATGAATAAACAGATACAGATATATACTTACCTGGCCGGTCACTCGCTAGCACGTTAATTTATAAAATTTTAGCTTTGGAAGATATGATTTTGAACGCACAGGACACAGTATTAAAAAACACTACACATTGCATAATATTGCAGTTGCCGTTTAAATATTATTTGATATTGATATTATATTTAATAGAAGGTTAAAGGTTAAGGTTAAAAAAGAGTTAGTAATTATTGAAAATATTAATGTTCATTTAATTTTAATTTTTTGTTTATATTAGGACTGAAGAACACATTTTAAAAGAATGACAAGAAACAAAAAAAAATCGACTCGAGATTTAATTAAAATAAATATTTTTTCGATGATGTTGCGAATTGGGTATCCAACTCTACCATTCATGGATATGACTTTCCGAGTTTTATAATAGTAAGATAAATATTTTTTTTCGTAGAAAGCAATTAATTTGTGTTTTTACATATTTATCAAATAAAACCAAGTTTTATTTAACTAATAATTTATTTTAAATTCATCACCAACCGGTTTCGCTTATCCCATGTTTCGTCAGGGTAAAATTTTAAAACTAAACAAAAATACATAGAGTGCGCATACATGTGGGTGAGATATACAAAATATAATAAGAGGGAGACAAAAGATAAAACAAAAACAATGTAACAGTGAGACAGAGATATGCTTACATTTAATAAATGGGACAACATATAAAAAAGAAAGAGACAGAACGTCAACAAATCTCTGTCCCACCGTTCGATTGTTTCGTTTTATATTTATTAGCGCCCCGCCAGGTGATTTTACACAAAAACGGCGCTATACAAGTAATCCAATTATTATTATTATTATTATGTGTACATGCTTGAACATATAAAAAAAACTATATTTTTGTGATCTATGCCTTACGCATGTCTTTTTATCTTTTGTATATTTTACTTTCTTTTATAATTTTTCCAATTGTCAGCATGTTAATATAATTAATATAATAAATCCACATGTTTATACTAGACTTCATACAAATGTGCACATGTGTGCATGTTTGCACATATAAAAAAAAAACAATATTTTTGTGATCTATGCCTTACGCATGTATTTTTATCTTTTGTATATTTTACTTTCTTTTATTATTTTTCCAATTCTCAGCATGTTAATATAATTAATAATACTATAAATCCATACGTTTACACTAGACTTCATACAAAGTAACTATACTCCATTGGTCACCATGAAACAGGCAGCCGCCTAGTATGGTGATCTAATGTATCTACTCCATGAAAATATCATGTATTTTATAAATAAATAAATAATAATTATTATTATTTGTCTTCCTCTTATTTTATTTTGTGTGTCTCACTGACATGTACGAGTATATGCGCACTCTATGTATTTTCGTTTACTTTTAAAATTTACCCCGATGAAGCTTGGGTTAAGCGAAACCTGTTTGTGAGGAAATTAAAATAAACTGGTGGTTCAAAAGAAAGCGTATTTTAGAATTTAATTTAATTAATATTTTTATAGAAAGAAAAATAAACCAGGAAGTTGAAATTTGATTCTTTAATGTAGGATGGTGCAAATTAAGTTTTATCCATACAAATAATATCACCTATAACTTATTTTGCTTATAAGTTGTGTTTTTCTTTTCACGAATTAATTAGTTTTAAGTGTTATAAACGGAAACTCATTTCTTTTTTGGAAATAATTGGTACAAACGCTGTCTATAGTAATTGTTTCTGGAGAAGTTCCTACTTCCTACTTAGGTGGGGTAATCTCTTTTTACACCCACACACTCGTATGTTCCAGAAATGTACCCATACTCTACTTTTTCATTTTTCAGAAAAAACGTAATTGACGCAATGATATCATGTTTATTAATTGTTTTGTGTTTAATTCGTAGAACTCTAGGTTTTCATTTTAATTTTAATTTTATTCTAATCAAATTTAATAATTTTATTATTAGATTCTGCAGGCATTTTTAGTTTTTATTATTGTGATGGTTGTTTCGGCGTTCAAGGCAATTTTTAAACTGCGGTTAATCTACATTGTGACGACTAATTTACATGATTTTATTCAGTCCCACCCCATTCTAATTTGGACGGGTTTTTAAAAATAATGATTTACATAATAATTTTATTTGGTAAAACCGATTTAGTTCGAAAAATAATTAAAATTCTGTATTCTATGAGGTTTTAACAATTATAATGTGTTTCCCCGTAATTAACTGATAATGTTTTCTTAACTGATTTATTTAGATGTGTTATATTGTTTTGATACTGTGAACATACTGAGAAGCAGTGAATGTATAATTTTCCTTACTTTATTAATTAATGTTATATTAGGACCATTCGTTCGTTTATTAATGTCTAATTGTTCAAATAATATCAGTATTAAATTTGATTTACATTAAATTAAAACAAAAACAACAAAAAATCATATTTCGATGATTCCAACTTTTATCTTCGCTTTCATTTCCATTTTTGTTTTTATGGCAATATTTAACCAAATATACAGATCGACCCAGTTAACTTTGCAGACGGACTGGTCGTTAATGTAGATTTCGCGAATACTAAAAAACACATAAATTTAAAAAAAAATGCTCGTTCATTCATTACATTCTTCTTTGGTCACATGCAAATTGAAGTCTGTCGAGCTGTATATGTTTTACTTCTGTCAATTAGTTCATTTTCCCACATTTCAAGACGTTAATCCATTTTAGTTAGATTTCACTGTGTCATGCATCAGTGTATCTTATGAATTATGAATGATGTTCTTAGTTCTTATCTGTACCCCCTTTTTCTACAATTATAACCTTTTCACAGTGTGATAATCCAGCTAAATCTGTAAATACGACACCTTGTTTGTTTTATTAAAAAAATTATGTTTAGGGTTAAAAATTGGTTAGGTTAGTAATCGGGGATGGCCGAGGAAGCATGGCAAGATCAAGTGAATCAAATACTTGAATCGGGCCATGTCAGAAGTCGGAATAACAGAAGAGAATGTATGAGACGTTGTATGAAAGTGAATTAAGCAACAAGTGTATGCCAAGATCGAGTTGTTTGGCGGTCCGTCCTCTCTACCTACCCCTGCGGGGAAACGGCGTGATGGTTAGTTAGTTAGTAAGTTACTGACAAAACAAAAATATAAGTATGACGATACTTCATACCAAGAAATTGCGCGACGGTTAGTTGGCTAATACAAAAATGTGTTTTGATAGTGATAATTAAGAAAAATTTAATAGGAATTTAAAGTTTTTTTTGTTGATGTTAGGCGATATATCACAATAACAGGGAATAAATTAGCGAAGTATTATAATGATAATTCAAGTAAGCCACGAGATACTGACAATAACTTAACTCTATAAACTATTTATTTATTTTTTAAATTTATTTAACTTAAAATAGAAAATATGTACATTTTACATGTATCGTGATATTACAAAATATATTTTAAACACAAAAAATATTACGATTTAACTCACAATAGGCTTAAAATTACAAATTAAAACATTAAAAATTGCACTGTGCGTATTTCGTCAACTTCTTCATAAATTTTAACACATTATCGTCTTTTTTATATTGGGCGGCATTTCTTGGAAGATCTTAATGGCTCTATATAGTAATGAGTTTTGCGATATTGTTTTCTTTCGAAAGGGAAGACTTATTTCATTCCTTCTTCTTGTAGAGTTGTTATGTCTGCGGTGATATTTATTAATTTTTCACGAGAATTCAAAAATTTGCTGGCCGTTAAACATTTTAAAGACAGAAAATATTACATTTATAATTTACAGTATATAATTTTCTTTGACAATATGTTTAGATTCGTTAAAATTTTGTAAACTTTGGAATATTTGTTTCATCTTAAAATTATTCTCATGGTTTTGTTATGTAAAACCGAGAATTTTCTAAAATCTGCCTCTTTTGAAAATAATAAAATACTGCTACAATAATTAATATCAGGAACAATAATGGCATTGTATATGGTTTTATAGGATTCTGCACTGATGTATCTTCCCATACTTCCGAGTAGTGAGATTTTTGGCAATTTTCTTTACAACGTATATTGTGTTTACAGATAGAGTCTGGAATCTAAAATAACACCAAAATATTTCATTTCGAATACATCCTTCAAAATTTATCCATCCATCATTATCAAAGGAGTATCTGGTATTATTTTTATTTCCGATATTCTTAAATTTGGTTTGGTTAGATTTAACTTTAATTTATTATTTTTTAACTAAAGAGGCACATGTTTAAGGTCATAGTTTAATTGGTTCATAATTGAAAAATAATTATCTTCAGATATATATGTATCAATGCTTCATTAGGTTATTTATTTATATTATGAAGAGGATTGGTCCCAGAACCGACCCTTGTGGCACTCCTAATTTAACGAGTAGTGGATCTGACACTATTTCTCCCACTAATAATAATAATAATATTATTTGGATGATTTGTATAGCGCCGTTTTTGTTTAAAATCACCTCAAGGGCGCTGTACAAATACTACTTGCTAGGGTTTATCTTATTATGTACATATACAGAAAAAAATACTTACCTGGTAGGGATATGACTGCACGCACAGGACACATATATTAGAAAACACTTCACATTGCATGACATTGAAGTTACTGTTTAAATCCTTTTTGTCATGGATATTATATACATTAGAAGGTTATTGGCAAAAGAAGAGTAGGTATTTATTTGAAGCATGATTTTATTTGAGATTTTTGATAATAATTATTAACATTTGCAAATATATATATATATAATTATTTGTTTATTAGGTATGCAACTGAACCATTCATGGATATGACTTTTGCTCTGAATTCTGTCGAGTCTTTAATCAATCTTACATCGTATGGCAGTTTATTCCAGGCTTTAGGGCCTGACACGCTGAAAGATCGCTCACCAAACTTAGTACCTGTACTAAGTTTGGTGAGTGTAAACTTAGTACTTAAAACCTGTCCGTTAATAAACCACTTTAATGCTGTTTCCTTTATTCTAACTTTAAATATAATTATTTTGTAAGTTATATAGCCATACAATGCGGATATAAGATTCACTTGTCCCGTTTCGTCCCCATCCTTTTTTAATGTCAGAATTACCCCGTCGCGGTTCATTGATCAGAGGGTTAGTCAGACACGGCTCCAGACAATACTAACCCCATTGTCGGGCAAATATTGGAGTTGGGAGATGAATGAACGACCTTTTCAGACGACTAATATTTCTATTTTATTACAATAGTTAGTGCACAGCGCATATTCAAAACCGTTTTACAGAGATATCCATCCACGAAGCACCTATTCCACAAACCCGAAAAATTATCACTCGAAAACCATTTATTCTATAAACTAAAATATACACTAGCCTATTCGGCAACTTTTTATTTTATAAAATAAAATATATACTAGCCTATTCGGCAACTTTTTATTTTATAAAATAAAATATATACTAGCCTATTCGGCAACTATTTTCAAATAAATAGTATGCTGTAATCAACTTTATTTGTGTTAAGGTTAAACTGAACGTGATGGGCGCTCACTAATTCAAATATTTTTGAAAAAAACTCTTTGCACTTAATGTTTTTAAATATCGAGATGAATTGTTTGTTGGCGGATGTAAAATACATACGGAATGTAAAATGGAATATATTATTATTGTAAGATTTATGTTTAAGTCTACCAAGAAACTTATAAAAATGATATATATATATATATATATATATATATATATTATATCATATATATGATATATTACTTTTACAATAATATATTGTATTTTTTTAAGCTTCTTAACGGGGAGAGGGACGTCGGAGAGTTATTATTTAAAAATTCAAAATAATGATAATATTATTGTGCAATACGATAAACATGGTGTTTTTAAAGAGATTTTTTTTTTTTTTAAATTTGCATGGGCTTAGCATTTATCAAAATAAAATCAGAAAAATTACACATTTCTGACCGTTCTACGCATGTTCTACAAAAACATTTAAAAAGTTGGATATCCTTAAAAAATGCTGTGAAGGTTTTTCTGTAGCATATAAGATAAATTTAAAAAAAGAACAGTGTGTACTTTAATTTTCTCATAAACACTACGTAACTTTAATGTTTATTTTTAATTATAAATCTTTGGTTAAGTTTATTTACAAAAACGTAACGAGAAATGATTAAAAATATTTTTCTCCACTTTAAAAATTATATTCATATTTAAAAAATTTTGTAAAACATACAATAGGACGGTCAAAAAAAGTAATATTTCTGATTAGATTTTGATAAATGCTAAGCCTATGTAAATTTATAAAATATTTAATAAATACTTTTCTATTTAAAAACATTATGTTTATTGTATTGCGTAATAATACTATCAATATTTCGAAATAATAAATAATTCCGCTCCGACGTCCCTCTCGCCCTTAACGCACGATAAATTTCAGTTTTTTTGCTTGGTAGCAACATCAATTAAACAACCTCGTTGGTGGAACTATGTATTATGTTGATGTGAGTATGTATATATATGCTAATAATCATAAAAGAATTATATCTTCAATTGGTGAAGGAGTGGGGGAAAGGAATGGCAAATGTAATTTTACTTTTCCACATATCTTAGCGCACTATCATATTAGGTCGTTGATGTCGGAGGCGTTCGGAAGGAAATCTTTATGTCAGAGAGCACCAAAAGGCGTGAAAGACGCTTACTCTAAGCTTCGAACATTCCTCCGAGAAGCGCGTGCGAAAGTTTGTTGGGGTTCTCTGACCACTTGAGCGGAGAGAGTCTAAAATTTTAAGACTTTTAAAGAAAATACATTATGAAGGAAATTAATATTTTTAGGTGGATAATATAATAACACGAGAGAAATAACATGTGCGTATTGTATTTTGCATCGCGTAGATTATTTGCAGTACAAGCAAATCATTTTAAAGAGCGCACGTTTGAATGTATTTGTGCACACCGATGGTATCGCGAGCAAGCGTAAAACTCATTCGAACTAGTCCGGTGGAACGAAAATGTTGGATATTAGGCGCGTAGCGACGTTTGTCACAATCTTCGAATATCGTAGTTATGTTTCTATCGGTAAAATTAGGTTAAGATTTTTTAAATGAGGTCAAAAATAAAATCTGGTTATGGTAAACCATGACCCGTCAAACAATGACAGGTTTATATAATCTTAATTAATATTTCAAACAGGATAAAAAAATATGAGTGCAGTTTCTCCACTAGCACAGTTAGTTGCCAAATCAACTGGCATTTCTGTAAAATCTGTTATAAAATTTAAGCATTTTTATTCATTTTGTTTTTGTTGTGCCCTTCCCCTAAACATTTATTTTCTGGCAATATTCCATATGGATAGTATAGTTACTTAAAATAAAAATAAAATTAACAGTTAAATCGGTAAAAACATTATTTTTTATCCATCGTGTACACCACCACACAATCTAGAATCTCTTTATTCTGATTTACCAGTAGCTACCGACTTTCAGATATGATCGAATTTACAAAGGTCAGTAATACAGAATAGGTATATTCATTTCAAATGAATAAGAAATGCTTTGTACAAACCACTATTTAATATATAAATTTCACCACGTTTCGGTAGCAAAGCTTCTCTCATCAGGGCACAAATAATAACCACAGAAAAAATAATAATGTATTAAAAATAATATTCATTTGATTTAATTGCAGGCAAACAGGCAAATGCATGCACTTTACCCGCCTCACTAGACGATGTCTGTTCTGAGATGGGTATTTATTGCATGTACGTATATTACTGTCGCTTCAGTTTATTCACAAGGTCACCGTGGTCTAAACATGCATATAACTCTCGGAGGCATTATCAATAATTGATATCAGGAAGGTGAGTAGCTATTAACAGCTTACCTGTACCTATTAACAGCTTTATTACCTACAGATTCAAAAATACATTTCAACTACATTTTTTAAATTGCATCCCAATGATGTCTTCTTGATTTTTCTCACGGCTCTGCAAAATCAATCGCTCCACGAAACATGACTCCTGTATAGAAAATCGATTAACATTTGCGAATCAGGCACACATTGCTGTTGGAGGGTCAGCAAAATGCTGCAAAGGATTTCTTTCTGAATACAAAAAATTACTTCTTCTCTGTTATGCTTGGTGAACGATTCGACGCAGCCAACATTTTTTATCAGCTGAATTGAATGCTTCCCAGCTCAGGGCGTGGAGATATGTGAATCTTTTATTAATTGTTTTGGTGTTTAATTCGTAGAACACCATTTAATTTATCATTTTTTAAATAAAATCAAATTTAATAATTTTATTATTAAGTTCTGCAAGTATTTTTAGTATTTATTATTGTGGTAGTTGTTTCTGCGTTCAAGTAAACTGAAAATACTTGCAGAAAACTTAATAATAACGTTTTTAAATTTGATTTATATTAAATTTAAAAAAAAATTAAGATTTTCAAATATTGTCAGGTTATTCGTTAGCAGGGAATACTTGTCTTTCTTTAAAAAAAATAATTTAGAAATAAAGAATGAATAATTTTATTATTATTATTTTTTAAAAATTTAATGTAAATCAAATTTAATAATGTTATTATTAAGTTTTGCAACAATTTTTAGTTGTTATTATTGTGACAGCCGTTTCAGCGTTTAAGGCCATTTTCAAACTGTGGTTAATCCACATTGCGACGACTTATTTATTTGATTTAATTTACCCTCACTCCTTTAAAAATTTGGATGGATGGGTAATGATTTATTATCGGTAAAACCGGTTTAGTTAGAAAGTAATTAAAATTCTGAATTCTGTGAAGTTTTCACATTTGTAATGTGTTTTTACTCGTATTTAGCTGACAATGTTTTCTTAATTGATTTATTTAAATGTGTTGTATTCTTTTGATAATGTCAACATACTGAGAAGCGGTGAGTGTATAATTTTCCTTACTTTATTAATTAATGTTATATTAGGATCATTAGTTCGTTTGTTAATTTCTTATTGTTCAAGTAAATTTAATCTTAGGCCCTTTCTTTCTATATGTTTGTTGTTATCAAGCGGGACGTGATTATTTAGTAAAAGATGTTCTGCGAATTTTGAAGTAGTGCTTTTATTTTTATAACATTTTATATGTTACTTGAATCTAGTTGAGAAAGCCCTTCCCGTCTGCCCTATATAGGTAGCATTGCAGTCGGCGTGGTCACATTTTAATTCATATATGCCACTATTATTAGGTTTGGGATTTTTAATTTTTGAGTTTTTTAGGCTTGTTCCTATATTATTATTGGTTTTAAAACGCTGAAACAGCTGTCACAATAATAACAACTAAAAATACAGAAAATGCAGAACTTAATAATAAAATTATTAAATTTGATTTACATTAAATTTAAAAAAAATAAATTAAATGGAGCTCTACGAATTAAACACAAAAACAATTAATACATTATTTTTCGTCCCCAGTTTAGGTTAACTGATCTTTGATCACTTCGCTCATATCTCATATCTCACAAATCAGATTAGATTGCCTGCAGTTGATAATACTTCTGCAGAGGTAGTAGATGTGTTCAACTGCACGGTATATAGATACAAGAAGGCTATGATAACACACCTCTATTTAAATAATGCAAATTTTTTACTACTATATCACTAATTGGTAGACCTGAAAACTTTGCTATAACGTGAATTTTTATATGAATTTCGTTATTTTAACGGGAAAAACGCAATTTTCGCTATTTTCACGAGAATATTGGGAAAATGGTCATTTTAAATGTAGGTTGATATAAGCGTAATGAGTAAGATTAAGAAAGGGACGATTAGATGGTTTGGGCATGTGGAGCGAATGAACGAGTGTAAGAAGAATATTTGACGCGAATGTGAATGGAAGAAGAAGCCGGGGACGACCGAGGAAGCCATGGCACTATCGAGTGAATCAAATACTTGAGTCGGGCCATGTCAGAAGTCGGAATAATAGAAGATAATGCATGAGACGATGTATGGATATGAATCAAGCAAGAAGTATATGCCAAGATCGAATTATTTGGAGGTCTGTCTTCTCTGCCTAACGAAACGGCGTGATGGTTAGTTAGTAGTTAGTTTTGCTAATTTTCGGGTAAATTACACAAATTTGCGTATTTTTCCAGCGATATTCTGATATTTTAAAATAAGATATAATTTTATACAATCTATCTAATGTATTTAATCTTTTATGGCTTTAGACAAGTTTGAACAGCCATAAAATGAAACGCTGCCAACTAACTTCATGTCGAAAACGACGCGTAGTCTTGATATTTTTTTACATAAAAAACACCTTTATTGTATACTTCCAAAACACCACTTTTCATGCAAAATACCAGAACTTTTTTTTAAAAATAACGCGAATTTAAAAAAAAAAAAAAACTCAATTTAATCTCATATTATTTAATAACGCGAATTTTTCAGATCCTTACTCATTGGTACTGTTTATATGAGCGAATTCTAATCATTTACTCCATGTTTACTCTTGTATCACGATTTTATCATATTAAAATATGAAAATGTCCATATGGGCGTATATAAATAAATCCCAGTTTTCTAGTCATCGGAAGGAACATGCTTGACGTAACACCGAGGTCGTATTATTGACGATTGAGTCGAACGAGTGCAACCTTCAATCTTGGCCCAAATAATTTTAATAAAATCGCACGACCTTCTCATTGAGAATAATCTTATACCTGTATAGATTTAAACATTATTAACATCTTTACAATAGATTTAAAGTATACAAGATTTATGTATATTAACCAATTAACTGAGATGCTGATATTAAAAATGCGATTTTTTTTGTAAATACACATATTTTGATGTTTAAGAGTGAAAATGTTTTTGTTCCTGCATAACATCAGCTTTTGTTATTTTTGAATGCGATAAGGTTCGACCATACATTCGCCTTTATCCAATCCCGCGTTCCACTAACGCTAACGGTCCCATGATTTAAATCACTTTGAATTATGGAAAACGTTGACGTGATTAGTTACGGAGGTTCACGATTAGGCTTCACTTTTCCCAATAAATTATGCTCTAATTTCGAGCATGTTACGTGTGCTCCATTTATGCGGCGGGCTTTCAGGCTTCGAGCCGCGGTAACGCTGTTTCCGTAGGTAGAGTAGGTAGAGACAGGGGCGCCGCATAAGCGGGTGCAATGGGTGCGGCGCACTCAGGCGGCCTAACCAAGGGCGGCCTATTGAATTTGCGTCTCTTGATTCAAGTAATAAATAAACGTTTTGTTTTGTAGAAAAAGGGGAATATTATATACATAATTTTTTTTTTACATGAATACCGCACAAGAGTCCCAACTGCTTCCAACTGTCTGGAGCCAGTGAGACTATGGCATTCCCAATTGGGGAATGTTGTGAGGCTGAAGGTATTGGGGAGGGGAAGGAGAAAGGGAAGAGGAAGGTGCTGAAAATACATGGCTATTCAGATCTGGCTACTATACTATTTCAAAGTATTGGTTACATTTGGATTCACTTTTTTTTTACATAATGGATGTTAATATCCATGAATGGTTCAGTTGCATACCTAATAAACAAATAATTATAAATATTTGTAAATGTAAATAATTATTATCAAAAATCTCACAAAAATCATGTTTCAAATAAATACCTACTCTTGTTTTGCCAATAACCTTCTAATGTATATAATATCCATGACAAATAGGATTTAAACAGTAACTGCAATGTCATGCAATGTGCAGTGTTTTCTAATATGTGTCCTGTGCGTGAAAAGTGAACGTACGCAAATATACTATACATTGTTTTAAAATTAATTCATTGTGAAACAGTACAAATCAATTAAATAAAATTTACTCGCGCACGCCGTGATTTGAACCCGCGAACTTCGGATTCGTAGTCGAGAGCCTTACCCCACGACCATGGAGGCCGTAAAAAATATAATTCAAATGAATTTTTTTAAGCCTGAAAGCTTATTTGGCGTTAATGGACTGTTAATCTTGGGGACTTGTATAATATATGTATACCTGAGAGATATTATTTTTTTCATATATTCAACATATCATGGTTTTTTATTAGTAGTTCGACTATTTCTAACTCGGCTGTTTTTTTTTTCATTTCACGCAGGCAGCCGTACTCCTCTTGGCGGCCCTGGCCTCGGCTATGTTGGCAGGCTACTATTTCGGTATTACGGACTTAACCAGATAATTAAGTGTTGGGCTACACGCATTGGCGCCAATGAACACATTTCTACCTGTGCAAGGATAGACACGCACGTCCTGTAAAATATAGCTGCCATTGTTTAAATTTAACACATAGGAACATATCAATGCTATCTGCCAGGGGACGGCATGATAAGTCTTTTGTCTTGTCTTGTCTGGCCTCGCCTCGCATGTGTGGACGAGGGAGACGATATTTCACCTCACATTTGGGTACAAGACGCCGGCTAATTTATTGTATTCGTGCATATTTCACGAGGGCCACGTGTAACATTAGCATTATGGGATGTACCTATTATGGCACAATCGCGCCATCTGAATTCGTGTTATTTTAATAATGTGGATCTACTTTTAAATTACGAGGATTTTTATGGCTTTTTAGGTGTTTAAAAAAATATCAAAATATTTCATGATTTTTACTTAGATAGATTGGTAGACAAATGAAAACATAAAAAAAACACCGCGTTTGACGTTTATAAGTAATTATACACTATAATCTAAGAAAAATTATGTACACATAGTAATTGTGTTTTTTAAATATCTTTAAGGGGGAGAGGGATTATTGATTAATTATAAATAGTCATAATATTATTACGTTATATGAAAATTTTTTAAGGGGAAAAATATTTATTATATATTTTTAAAGGGTAAAATATTTACTATATATTTTTAAAGGGTAAAATATTTATTATATATTTTTAAAGGGTAAAATATTTATTATATATTTTTAATAGGTAAAATATTTATTATATATTTTTAAAGGGTAAAATATTTATTATATATTTTTAAAGGGTAAAATATTTATTATATATTTTTAAAGGGTTAAATATTTATTATATATTTTTAAAGGGTAAAATATTTACTATATATTTTTAAAGGGTAAAATATTTATTATATATTTTTAAAGGGTAAAATATTTATTATACATTTTTAAAGGGTAAAATATTAATTATATATTTTTAAAGGGTAAAATATTAATTATATATTTTTAAAGGGTAAAATATTAATTATATATTTTTAAAGGGTAAAATATTTATTATATATTTTTAAAGGGTAAAATATTTATTATATATTTTTAAAGGGTAAAATATTTATTATATATTTTTAAAATTCAAAAGGCTTTATATTTATCAAAATCAAATGGCCAAAGGCCAGAAAGAGGCATATATTTGTAAAACGATTTTGATAAATGTACATTTAAGTATTACAAGTGTAGCCTATGTAAATGTAAAAAAAATATATATATCAAAGTCTTTTTCTCTTTATAAATGTAACTTTCATCGTGTTGCATAATAATATTATCATAATTTCGAATTATTAATAAATAATCACTCCCCGATGTTCTTGCCAAACCATATTTTTTAAACAAAATAATAAATGTAGTGAGGAAGAGTGTGAGTCTAGATTTTTTACGGTTTAAATGTTACGAACCGTTTTAGTTTTACAAATTATTTGGAAGGTGGATAGCGACCAGACATAAATAAATAAGTTGCAAAAATAATATTTTTAACTACAAAATCAACATTAAATTAATCTTGAGATTTTCATAAATCCCTTGATGCAATATGAGCATTAAACACGGTGTTCACGTGATCATAAACAACAAAATAACGATACCAGATATAATTCGATTGAGAGCAACCCGGTGAGAACACGATAATTATCCATACAAGGTAGCTTTGGTGCTTTCTAATTAAAATGAATCGAATGCATTATTTTTATTACTTATAAATAATAACCGGAACCGACACGTAATCTTTACCATAATTCTTTTCATTGGCAAGTTGGTAATTATTATAAATATTTACGTTTTAACCTATAAACACACTATTTGTGTGTATAAGTTGGCCGAGGAGGCTGAGAAATATTAATATCAAACTGAGGTGAAGACGGAAAAAATGTATTTTTATTCGTCCTGGTAATTGGATATAGACTTATCTCGAATGAACCGTTAGTTCCGCATCAATTAATAATAATAATAAATAATAATACTTGGATGATTTGTAAAGCGCCGTTTTTGTGAAAAATCGCTTCAAGGGTGCTGTACAAATACTACTTGCTAGGGTTTATCTTATTATGTACATACTCATACAGAAAACATACTTACCTGATAGGGCACTCCAGATTAAAACGTTAAATTACAATGTTTTGGGCTGAGATGATATGACTTTGCACGCACAGGACACATATATTAGAAAACACTGCACATTGCATGACATTGAAGTTACTGTTTAAATCCCCTTTGTCATTGATATTACATACATTAGAAGGTTATTGGCAAAATAAGAGTAGGTACTTATTGTATAATATATACGTAAATAGCGCCCCTGAGGTGATTTTTCACAAAAACGGCGCTATACAAATCATCCAATTATTATTATTATTAGTAAAACTTTTTATTTTGCTCAGCAGATAAAAATGTATGATCGAAATTAATAATCACTGAAGGCACGTATACTACCCTACTTCAAAAAAGAAATCAATAATCACTGAAGGCACGTATACTAGCCTACTTAAAAAAGAAATTAATAATCACTGAAGGCATGTATACTAGCCTACTTAAAAAAGAAATTAATAATCACTGAAGGCATGTATACTAGCCTACTTAAAAAAGAAATTAATAATCACTGAAGGCATGTATACTAGCCTACTTAAAAAAGAAATTAATAATCACCGAAGGCACGTATACTAGCCTACTTAAAAAAGAAATTAATAATCACTGAAGGCACATATACTAGCCTACTTAAAAAAGAAATTAATAATCACTGAAGGCACGTATACTAGCCCTACTTAAAAAAGAAATTAATAATCACTGAAGGCACGTATACTAGCCTACTTAAAAAAGAAATTAATAATCACTGAAGGCATGTATACTAGCCTACTTAAAAAAGAAATTAATAATCACTGAAGGCATGTATACTAGCCTACTTAAAAAAGAAATTAATAATCACTGAAGGCATGTATACTAGCCTACTTAAAAAAGAAATTAATAATCACCGAAGGCACGTATACTAGCCTACTTAAAAAAGAAATTAATAATCACTGAAGGCACATATACTAGCCTACTTAAAAAAGAAATTAATAATCACTGAAGGCACGTATACTAGCCTACTTAAAAACGAAATTAATAATCACTGAAGGCACATATACTAGCCTACTTAAAAAAGAAATTAATAATCACTGAAGGCACGTATACTAGCCTACTTAAAAACGAAATTAATAATCACTGAAGGCACGTATACTAGCCTACTTAAAACAGACGTAGATACTAGTATTTATTCCCACACATTTTAAGAACATGGGTTTTGAGCGAATTTTATGGCAAAAGCTGGACCCTATGGGGAATGCAAGCATGTATAAAGCTGTAAGGAACAAGGCGAAATGGTCAAGGCCGTGTGGTACTATTTGAGTATTTGCGGCAATATAGCTGTACCGAAGAATGAAAGTAGTAAATCTTATATTGTATTATTTAAAAATAAATAACTAATTATGTCAACGAGAGATTATGAATAGAATTACCAGTGAGAGAGGATTACTGCATGATTTGTAGGAATATTTTAAATTCATCATAGAATTCCAAGAATAAAAATAATATCGCATAATTCTGTAATTTTATGAAAAGCAAGCAAAATTGTGGTAATGTTTTAAAACAACTTAATTATGTATAGTATTACATGGATACTGACGTGAATACTCGTACTTAAGGGAATGAATTATAATTGAGAAATTATACCCCAAAAACCTTCTGAAAACTAGACAAATCATATTTCATCGCAGGAAATCTGATTATTACTATAACTCCATTATGCATCATTATGTCAATTTTCTCTGATAACGGAAAAAAAATCACCACACGAGTCTCTTATTTCATATTATAACCACGCGAGTTCGTGCGAGTTGTAAAGTAAAACACAGTAGATACACGATAATGAATATTGTTTAATTTTTCT
This sequence comes from Halesus radiatus, assembly GCA_022606495.2. Lineage (NCBI taxonomy): Eukaryota > Metazoa > Arthropoda > Insecta > Trichoptera > Limnephilidae > Halesus > Halesus radiatus. The sequence goes on from JAHDVE020001157.1 coordinate 67,011, forward strand.
GGAACAACAAAATGCCAAGGCGTGCAAAAGCGTTGTTATTATGAAAAAAAAAAGTATGGGTAATAAACAATATGACATAGAATATGACTTTTATTGTATTTTGTTACAAAAATAAACAACTGTAGAGGATGCCACCCGAGAAATGTCCACATATGCCAAGATTGGTATTAGTAGCAAAAAATAAACACGTTTTTTCGTTAAGAGTTCTGTCATTTTCGAGACAATATGCCGGCGTGCCGATTCGCGCGATATTATTATTATTCGTACCTTCCGGATTCAAGGTGGAAACCAAGTGTTTCCCAAATATTTGTATTTAAATGACGAATTGAACTCGTCTTGAGATGATCATTGATTATGGTGCGTTTTCAAAGCAAAGGGTCCCCATCCTTGAATTTATGAATAATGGCGTAGTAATAATGTCAGCTGCTTCAAATCATTGAATATGCATCATGCAGCACCACCCTCATCGGTGATACATTGCACATATAGGCTTATCTTATTAACTGATGGGGTGGTGGATGCAATCTGTTAGCCTTCAGTTATAAGTTGTTATAATGGATTACAAGATTACACACAGTTAGTAGTAGGATAGGAATTTGGAAAAATAAATAAATTATATACATTTAAATATCGCACATGACAAAGTCTATGTTTTCAATACATTTTATAATCTTGAATAGAACAATTTTTTTTATTTATTAATTTATTCTTAAATTTAATTATGAAAACAAAAACATTAGCCACCCATCTCACTAGGACAATCCTGTGTTGAGATGAGCGCCAACACAATTTAATAATAATCCGTAAATTTTAATAAGCATACAATAATACATGAATTTTTAATTTATTAAATATTAATGAGGTAGATAATAGTAAATAAATAATAAAGATCAGATAATAATAATAAAATAATAATGGTAAGTTAATAATGATCAGTAAATAGTAATAAGCATGTAATAATACACATTAAATATTAAGCAAATATTGATAAGTAAATACTAGTAAGTACATAATAATATAAATAGGTAAATAAAATTATGTGAATAAAATTATATAAATAGTAATAAAAACATAATTATAAAAATAATAATAGGTAAATCATAATATGTAAATAAAAGTAAAAATAGGTAAACAGTAATAGTATTAGTAATTAAATAGTCATATGTAAATAAAAATATGCAAATAGTAGTATGTAAATAGATATAAGTAGGTAAAAAAAAATTAAGTAAATAGTAATAAGTAGGTAATAATAAGTAAATAATAATAATCACTCTATCATTTGTATTAGCGTCTTGCAAAATATAGTAAGGAATAAATACAGTTAGCTTCTTTTTTTCAATTTAACGTAAATGAAAACTTAGACCAAGCCGTATTTAGTATTGATAATTTAACTGCATCTCTTTATATGGTCTATAAATAATGTGTAATGATAGCCTGTCCTAAAAGAGAAAATAAATGTTTAAAAAAAACTTCATTGAATAGATGTAATGTAAGAATAATATAAGAAAAGGAAGTAATATTTGTACAGCGCCCTTGAGGTGATTTTTCACAAAAAACGGCGCTATAAAAATCATCTCATTATTATTATTATTATTATTTTATTTTATTTGATCTCAAACAACAACTCAATTAATGAAAACATATAAATATAGTTGTACAACGCCCTTGAGGTGATTTTTATCCAAATATCATTATTACAAATCATCCAAATATCATTATTATATTGAAAGCATATTATTTCTCACACTAGTAGTAAATACGAGTATATATATGTAAATTAATAATAAATTTACATATATATATATATATATATGTAAATTTATTAGTGTTATACTAGTATTCGAGCAAAGCGAACTTGGGTGAAATATCACTGAAATGTGTTGCTAATAATATTTCAAGTTTGTATAGTATATGTAAACTTATTAGTGTTATACTAGTATTAGAGCAATGCGAACTTGGGTGAAATATCACTGAAATGGGTTGCTAATAATATTTCGAGTTTGTATAGTATATGTAAACTTATTAGTGTTATACTAGTATTAGAGCAATACGAACTTGGGTGAAATATCACTGAAATGTGTTGCTAATAATATTTCGAGTTTGTATAGTATATGTAAACTTATTAGTATTATACTAGTATTAGAGCAATGCGAACTTGGGTGAAATATCACTGAAATGTGTTGCTAATAATTTTCCAAGTTTGTATAGTATATGTAAACTTATTAGTGTTATACTAGTATTAGAGCAATACGAACTTGGGTGAAATATCACTGAAATGTGTTGCTAATAATATTTCGAGTTTGTATAGTATATGTAAACTTATTAGTGTTATACTAGTATTAGAGCAAAGCGAACTTGGGTGAAATATCACTGAAATGTGTTGCTAATAATATTTCAAGTTTGTATAGTATATGTAAACTTATTAGTGTTATACTAGTATTAGAGCAATACGAACTTGGGTGAAATATCACTGAAATGTGTTGCTAATAATATTTCGAGTTTGTATAGTATATGTAAACTTATTAGTGTTATACTAGTATTAGAGCAAAGCGAAATTTCGAGTTTGAACTTTAAATCATTATATTTTTTAATTTTGATAATTTCAGGTTTAGTCACTTCAGCTAAGTATGTATCTGCAAGTGTTTGTACATAATGAGATAAAGCCAAGATAGTAAGTAAAGCTTGTACAGCGCCCTTGGGGAGATTTCTCACAAGAACGGCGCTATACAAAATATTAAATTATTATTATTTGTCACACACGATAATTCGTAATAATATTTTCTGTTGTTTATAGCCTATAGGGTGCTTCACAAAAATGGTTTTAATTGTTTAAAAAAAAACTCATTTGCTGCAATTTAACAATGAGGTATCGTGAAACAAATTATTGGTCAATTTCAGTTATGTACACAAACATTAATAATAATAATAATATTTATTTATTTGAAATACACATTTGCTGCAATTTAACATCGAGGTTTCGTGAAACAAATGATAGGTCAATTTCAGTTATGTACTCGCACATTAATAATAATAATAATATTTATTTATTTGAAATACACATTATTTGACTGTCCAACTAGGAACAAATCCCATTTTAGGACAGTCAAATGGATAAGTTTAGTTCGCATTAAGTGCCATTACACAAAAACAGAAGGGAAAAAAGCTAGTATTGACATAGTATGGTAATATAATATATCTAGAAAATAGTATAATAATTAAGTATAAAAAGATTATGTATGTGTATTTGATAGGTACTGGTTGGTGCTATGAAAAAAATGCGTTTAAAATTGAGTACTAAAAAAATGAGTAATATTGATATGATTGAGTTACGTATCACTCAGATTTATGAGCCATCGACGAAACTCAGGGATGGAGCCCGAAGAGGATGCAGCAAATAATTAATAACATATTATACTATTACAAAATAAGACAATCGTGAGTTTTATTTTTGGACATAATATACTTGTAAAAACATTAAAAAACACTGCTTAATGTGACACACCCTTCATATTTCTTATGTCCCTGATTTTGTTTGCGTGTCGAACAAATACCTTAGAGTAATAAAGACAAATACGATAAAGCCAACACATGTTTTGTCAAATTTCACTGAGTCATACATAGGAAACATTCCCACATACCTCCATACCTGTGCGGGTCTGTTAGAGCAGTTGGTCCGTCCATTATCCGCCCTAGGCTTCCCGGAAAGCTCTCCGGGAGTCGAGGACGGTTGTGGGATGGTTGTGTTTTGGACCCATACGTGAACCAGCGGTCGGTATTGTTATTATTGTACCGATTTATTGTTTTACTGTTGGTTCTCCGGATAATTATTTAAGTGCCCGTCTGGATACGGAGACATGTCCCGGGTTCTGGGTAAACGATGTATAAACGTGTGTTGCTATTATTTTTGTTATTGTCACTGCAGTTTTTGAAGGTAAAACCTTTTGTCCCTTAGGCAATTTAGATAGTCTGAGCGGGTGGTTAACTTACAGTAGGTCTACGAATTTTTACAATTTATAAATTTAACTAACAATCACACTTCTCCACAGGTGTAGGCAGATAAGCGATTCGCTTGATCTTGTGATAATTAGGATCATTCCCATCTTCCACATGCGCTTCATATAAATATACTCCTTCCACTCCCTTTTCCTCTCCATAACCGGTATGTTTTGATTTTTTAATTTTTTTTTTATATGAATACCGCACAAGAGTCCCAAACTGCTCCCAACCGTCTGGAGCCAGGGAGACTATGGAATTCCCAATTGGGGAATGTTGTGAGGCTGAAGGTATTGGGGAGGGGAAGGAGAAGAGGGAGAGGAAGATGGGGAAAAGGGGAAATACCTGGCTATTTAGATCTGGTCACCAAATACGGCTAAAAGCCATTTCAAGAAACGTTTCAATTCTGAATGGTGGTCTTTCACCAGGGCGATACTGAGAGTATCTTTAACTCTGGAACGTGCGCAAATATACTATATATTATTTTTAAATTAATTTGTGAAATAACACAAATTAATTAAATAAAAATTATTCGCGCACGCCGGGATTTGAACCCGCGACCTTCGGATTCGTAGTCGAGAGCCTTACCCCTCGACCATGGAGGCCGCTTAGTCTAATCTTAAATTTATTTTTGCGTTGTTAAACTTTTTGTGCATGGTTTTTTTTTATTGAGCGTGTTTATTTGTGGAATATTTATTTTAAATTTTGCTACATCTTTTGTTTTTGTGTAGTACAGGTACCTTTAAATTATTATATATATTTTTATTATTTAATAATGTATGGTGTACTACACATATGTTATTATGGTATACTACACATATGTTAATATAGTGTACTACACATATGTTATTATGGTGTACTACACATATGTTATTATGGTGTACTACACATGTGTCTCAGTAGTCAGTCCCTAGCCATAAGTCTTACTTATAAGCCATTAGTAATTAAAGTTTAACTGTAAGGTATTGGTTGTATATGTTATTTAATTAATTGTAAAGCGCCCTTGAGGTGATTTTCTCACGAAAACGGCGCTATAGAAGTAATCCAATTATTATTATATGTTATTATGGTGTACTACACATATGTTATTATGTTTACAAAAATAATTATATAATTTCTTATTAAATGCTATAGAATTTTAATGTAAATAAACTATCCGTCTATCTATAATGTAAACAAGCCATGTATGCCTCATTTTGTTAAGCCTTCGCATTCCAAATTTATATGTACATATTACAAACTTCCCTTGAAAAGTTTTTTATGTTATTTGTGAACATATTCTCTATTCAGACATCTAATTAAAAAAAAGTAGTACGGTATGTATAAAATTCCTTAGATAGAAAAAAAAAATAGCAAAGTATGCTATGAAAAATATAAATCACAGGTGTAGTTCTGTTATTTAACGTGCTATAGGTATGAAAAAATTCACAGCGTTTCTTTAAATGCTACAATGGAGATATTGCTCTATTTCAAATATGTCGTGTTTTATTAAATATTTTTGAAACCGTCCCTTACGCCCTAAGCGTTATTTCTGTTAGCGCGCTCCCTCTCTCTTCCGTATTCATATATCTCCTTTTCAAACAATGTTTAGTTGTCGTTCGGACGGTATTGCTAGCGGTATATACTATTGATTACGCTTACGCAATATTACATTCTTTGCGAAACTTCAGTCTACTTTCATCTGCCTTTGTCAGTTCTATGAAACTCTTCTATAAATCAGCTTTTCGTATCAGAACACCATTGTGGACTGAAAACGTAGTTTCCTTGGCGCTAATTGAAGTATTTTAGAAAAAAAAACACTTTTAGAACGTAATTCTTTTGAATACTGGAATGAATTGTTTGTTGGCGGGTGTACACACGGAACATGAGTTTGAATAACTCGTTACTATTCAAAGCAATTGTAAAACGAACATACGCAGTTTTGACGGCTTCCGTGGTTGAGTGGTTACGATCCTCGACTACGAATCGGGAGGTCGCGGGTTCAAATCCCGGCGTACGCAAGAAATTTTATCTGATAAATTTTGTGTTATTTCTCAAAATATTAATTTAACATAGTAAATTGTATATTTGTAGCACGTTCCGGATTGGTAGACACTTTCAGTATCGCCCTGGTGAAAGACCAACATTCAGAATCGAAACTTTACTTGAAATGGCTTTAGCCATGTTTGGTGACCAGATCTGAATAGCCAGTTACTTTCCCACCTTCCTCTCCTCCCAACTCCTCACAACATGGCCCAATTAGGAATGCCATAGTCTCAATGATTTCAGATGGTCGGGAGCAATTGAGACTCATAAGTCATATATAAAAGTACTGTTGTTGACTTGTAAGCAAAATACAAAACATTTATTAAAAGGGTTAAACTAAATTCGCTTACAAAATGTTCGGTTTTTGTGAATACGCCGAACCTTTTTACTTAGTTGCTGTTTTACATTAATTAGCAGCATGCCTCTGCTCTCTCATTCTGGTTTCTTCCCTTTGCGCGTTGGGGCATATCTACGTATTATTTGCTCCATGGGTGGTTATTATTGATTATTGAAACAATGATTATTGATTATTGATGCAATATTAAAAACAACTAATCAAACAATATGAGTACATCGCAACGTAATGGTAAAATACATAATTCGAAAACACTGAGTGGTATGAGATTGGCAGGTTTACTGCAGGAAATTCATTTAAGGCTAAACGAAACGTATTACGTGCTCACAGATTAGGTGCTACAAAAAATGTTCTACATAACACAGTGGTTTGTGACGTAGACTGCCCCACTTAAATATATGTAGGTTGTTGTTCCATTTATGAATATTGTTTTATAATGTCCTGTCTTGCTTGATAGCGTCATGTGAGTTTATGGCGGTGATCAAACAGAATCGTAATTCCATTTGTACTGAGAAATTCTTCCCATGTCATTCAATCACACTTCTGAGAAGGCGAACTTAAACCTAACTGTAATAAAACAGGAATATAAACATCGACGTGTGTGTTGGATATTTTATAGTGCGGTTGAGCTCGGTGAATTGATTTAAAATACAAAACAAACTTTTTAAAATTTATCCATATTATGTCATGATAAATAATCAAATATGTTTTTTTTAATCCACAATGCAACTGGAAATGTAACAATATTTTCTTTATATTTTCTCTGTCCATCACTGTGTAAACTATATGGTAGAGTATATTAATTGTTTTTGTGTTTAATTCGTAGAACATCATTTATTTTTTTTAAAATTAATGTAAATCAAATTTAAGTATTTAATGTAAATCAAATTCAAATTTTAAAAAATATATGGTAGAGATTACTGACGTCAGAATGAACAGATTTGCCATAACGTACCATTTCGACGGCGGGAGGCAAAGATCACGTGACACCCATTTTCATACCATCCTAGTTCGCTGCCGTCCGCATTTGTTTCGCTCGGATTTGACTGCGGTAAGCAAAATACGAAAGATTTATTAAAGGGTCAAACTAATTATTCTGATAAACTAATCGGTTTTTGTAAATAAGTCGAACCTCTTTACTTATTTCCTGATCTACTTAAATTGGTGGCACGCCTAACTCGCCCTTCGCCCACTTTAATTTGACTCCTTTCCCTTGCGTGTTAGGGCATCCCTTTGTATTTTTTGCTCTGTGGTAGGTTTGAGGACCGTCAAATAGACAATCAGCGTATTTTTTTTTGTCATTTGTTTCAGTATTTGATGAAATTGGCTGTTAAACATAACGGCCATGTTCTTATGCTTCTCAACTGACCTCAATCATAATTTAATCAAAAGCTTAAACGGGCCGAGAATTGGCGTTTAACGAGAACCGTTCAAGCGTCAAAATTTCAAAATAGTGCTGATGGTCGATGTGATGGTCATAAAATGTTATATTGTTTAAAAACCACGAACCGAACAAAATTTCTCGACTTACTTCATCTACTTTTACAAACCGAACGCAAGGCTCCATTCAGTGGAACCGTTGAAATACCAAATTGCTAAGAAAATTAAGTAGTAATCTAAAAAATGTTGGTTTTACTCATATGCAACGACATCTATTCCGCTTTTTGAGCAGCTTGAAGGGATCCCTAGCGCCCCTATCCTTCTAATGCCCACCTACCGCCGCTTGCCTTTAAGCGCCCCTCTTGAGTCTTTCAGCCCCTCGAGTGTTCGGTAACTGCTTAGCTGATAGTGCCTACTTTGGGAATCACTGGTCTAAATGGTAGTAGCCTACTTACTATTAGTAAAGGGGTTTGAATAAATGCTTATGATAGGTCACTCTAATCATTTCATGATTTCATTCAAAACGGTTTCGTCGGAATATTGAACGAAATTCTTTTTCTTAAGAAACAGTCAATAAATTATAATGCCAAATATTTTTTTTACGGAAACAAACGACAGTTTTACGGATCGTCATTCGTTGGTACAATTTTAGTAGCTCATATTTCGTATCATATTTTTTATAAATGACTATGGGTGAAACGTTGAAAACATGGAAGAAGGAATCCGTGGATTGGTAATAGTCACCATTGCATATTCCATACTGGAAAATGAAGTATATTTTTAATTTATGCGATATTTAAGCTCCTCCCTCAACTACTTGTTGTCATGGTAATGCAATAAGTAGGAAAATGGCCGCATTGGGACAGCCGAGAGATCGCTCAATAATTAACCATTCACAAAAATCTAGTAGTAAAAAATACGTATATAATATTTATATGTAGGATAGAAGATCCTACAAAGCTCCCTTTTGGTGATTTTCCCACGAAAACGGAGCTATAGAAGTAATCCAATTATTATGATCATTATTATTACAATATAGCATGACTGTAATTGTGCATATGTACATTTTCATTTTCGTTTTCATTGCCGGCAACCCGGGCGTTTATTGGCATAAAATTTAAACATTTACATGTGCTTTACCCGTCTCACTAGACGATGTCTGTTCTGAGACGGGTAAGACGATGCATAGAATGCATTATCGGTTTATTAATGTAAATTGGAAAAATTAAAGTAGGCTGTAATGAAGAGACCGTGTTATATCAAAACATAAATACCTTAAATCTTGGATAAAAAACATTGAAATAGATATTTTTTTCTTATAAGTCCTAACAGTATTTTCCCTTGGACAGAATTCTAGCTTGTTCTCCTTTGTTTAAATTTTAATGTTAGACTTTTAAAATTCAATTCAATTTTTCACGTGTTGCTGGTACCAACAATGTATTAAACTGTTCAATGCCTTATTTTATGTTATAATTTTTTTATACATATACATTTTATAAAACCTACTTTCAAAACATTAGTATCGTAATTGTGTATGTGATTTTAAAACGCCCACTAAAATATTATTATACTTATACGAGTATATGTATATGTGATAATAAAAGTAAATTCTGTTTACCGTCACAAATAATGTAATGTTTTTGTTGTTGTTTGTTTCTTATTATCGTCTTATGTCATATTTTATCTTTCTTATTTTCGCTAGCAGTTATTACTTTTAAGGAAATGTTTACCTTAATTTATGTTTAAAATGAAAACTTTCACATAACCACAGAAATGTGAAAAAAACTGCAATAATACCCACACACAGGCTTTGCCTTTGTGGGATTTTTTTGTTTACATATTTAATTTTTGTCGTATTTTCGTGTATTTTATAGACTGTTTCAAAATGTACTTATGCAACAAAAATTTTCAATAAAAAAAAAAACGGTTACATTGTTTTCGGAAATGTAATTGTTGACATTATTCTCTTCAATCGTAATAATACATTTTTTTGAAACATGTATCTTTTAGATAGGTAAGAATTAAACAAAATCATTAATAATATAAACTGAATGAAGATATTTCTATTTTTGAAACTGATAATAAAATAAAAGTGGAAATAAAATAAAATAAAAGTGGAAATAAGTTTTATATGTGTGTTATTATATCATGAATGAAGATTTTACTTGTTTTAATAAATTATTAAGAAGGTTCTTTTTTTTAAACATCTAAGATGACATTATACAAATGCAAAACAAAAATTATTATTGTATATATTACATTTGCATAACCAATTTATAGAGCAAAGCTAGCCGGTCAGTACCTACCCAATTTATATAGCAAAGCTAGCCGGTCAGTACCTACCCAATTTATATAGCAAAGCTAGCCGGTCAGTACCTACCCAATTTATGTAGCAAAGCTGGCCGGTCAGTACCTACCCAATTTATATAGCAAAGCTAGCCGGTCAGTACCTACCCAATTTATATAGCAAAGCTAGCCGGTCAGTATCTACCCAATTTATATAGCAAAGCTAGCAGGTCAGTACCTACCCAATTTATATAGCAAAGCTAACTGGTACCTACCCAATTTATATAGCACAGCTAGCCGGTCAGTACCTACCCAATTTATATAGCAAAGCTAGCCGGTCAGTACCTACCCAATTTATATAGCAAAGCTAGCCGGTCAGTACCTACCCAATTTATATAGCAAAGCTAACCGGTCAGTACCTACCCAATTTATATAGCAAAGCTAGCAGGTCAGTACCTACCCAATTTATATAGCAAAGCTAGCCGGTCAGTACTACCCAATTTATATAGCAAAGTTAGCCGGTCAGTACCTACCCAATTTATATAGCAAAGCTAGCCGGTCAGTACCTACCCAATTTATATAGCAAAGCTAGCCGGTCAGTACCTACCTAATATAATTATCAGCAAAATTTGAAACTTTTCATAGCACGCGACATTGTAAATAACTATAAATATTCGCAAATGTTAATAATTATCATCGAAAATTTCAGCTAAACCTTGAAGAGAATTTTTTTTTCGGTCATTTTTGAAATTCTAAATTCTAGACCTAAATAGGGAAAGAAAACATTAATATTTAAAAAAATACCATTTCTTCTTTTGCCAATAACCTTCTAATAAATATAATATCAATGACAAATAAGATTTAAACAGCAACTGCAATATCATGCAATGTGTAGTGTTTTCTAATACTGTGTCCTGTGCGTGCAAAATCATATCTTCTAAAGCTAAAACTTTATAAAAAATCGTGGTAATCTGGAGTGACCTACCAGGTAAGCAGGTTTTTGTATCAGTTTGAACAAAATTCGATAAGCCCTATCAAGTAATATTTGTACAGCGCCCTTGAGGCGATTTTTCACTAAAACGGCGCTGTACAAACAATCGAATTATTTTTATTTAATTATGAACTATATAATTATAAAACTTAAAAAAAAATTATTAAGTGCGAGTTATATCCAATTCGAATTTCAAACTATCGAACTTTGGACTCAGGTATGGTCGGGTATTGTCTACATCATGCTTCAATACCTCCCCTATGTTATTCCATGACTGCCTTTCCATAGATTATTTCTCCATAGTTAAAAATAAGGATTTTCGGTATCTCATGGGGAGCCTCCCGACCTTCGACTCAACGCCAACGCCAGGAGAAAGAATTTTATATGCACAGCAAAATAGAGGAATTTATTTTACATAAAAAAATTTCAACGACAAAAGTATTCTATTCCATAACTTATTTTTTAGATGGAATGGGAAGCAAATACCACCACGGGGAAGTAATACCACTATTTCCTCATATAGATTTATACTTTATTATGAGAGTTTTGCTTTTCTGCTTCGATTTATCTGGGTTCCGTGAATCAATTAAGATTCTCTTATCACAGATTTAGAATCAGTTTTTTCCTTAATTCTAATAAGCTCTCGTCCTTTCATTTGACCTATAATTCGGCGGTTTTTAGTAATGACCCGATAAGTACAAACTGGTAAGTTAAGAACTTCTGTCATATTTTGACAAACTAATCATTATGATCATGATGTTCAGGGCTTCTTCAAATTACATGTAAATATTTAGAAAAAAAAAGGAACTCTATTTTTCACCAAATATGCAATTATCAGATTATTCATAAATATTAGCAATTTTTTTTTTTTGACAAGCGACAAATTTTCTTTCCTGTTGCGGCATTAAATTCAACTAAAACAAAGATTTTAATTCTTCAATTTATGCAAAATTTCTTTGTGGCGTCATTTTCAATTAAATAATTAAAAAATAATTTTATTAACAATACACCATAAAGTATTTTCACATTTAATGAAAAAAAAAAGTTTTATTTAAACCACGATTATATAATATACAATGTATCCTGGTTTTGGGACCATTGTTTTTGAAGCCTGTAAGCAGATATTTATTTATTAAATAGTGGTTTAAAGAAAATGTTTCTTTCTTCAATAAATACAAAATCACCTGGTGGTGTAATTTTTAATAAAATCATAATAATAATAATAATATTTACTTGAAACAAACATTATTTTACAGAAATATTTAAGAAGGCTTTGACTGTCCAACTAGGAACAAATCCCGTTTTAGGACAGTCAAATTGATAAGATTAGTTCATTTTAATATACATACACATAAAGAATATAAAACAATCCATAAAGTTAATTTAAGAAGTATGTTGCATTTTTAAAATTAGTGTAGAATAATAATGAATTACAAATGAGATGTAAAAGTTTAAAATATGAACTGTAAAAGCTTGAAGAATATAAGTTAAAGGTATGATATGCTTTTTTAAAATTTAGTGTGGAGTAATAATGAATTACATATGAGATGTAAAAGTTTAAAGTATAAAGTATAAAAGTTTAAAGTATACAAGATTAAAGTATGATATGCATATTTATTTTTTTTGATTTAGTGTATAGTAGTAATGAATTACATAAGAAGGTTTTATTAAAATTGTACATATCTATTAATGAGCATATGTTCGCTTTTGACACTCCCTAAATCGAGAAGCCAAACATTGATCAGTTTACGCAGGACGTTTGTACTATTCATTTTCCATGTATCGGGTATTATGTTGAACAATTTTGGTCCTTAGTATGAAAATTGTCTTTGAGCAAGGGATGTCATGGTTTTTGTTGAAACTATTGGATTACTTCTTGAGTGTCTGGTGTCGTGATAGTGCTCGATAGACGGGTAGTGGTGGCGTTGTTTATGTGTGTGCAATACAATTTTCCTGATATACAGTTGTCTGACATCAAGAACTTGCATTTCTTTGAATAATTCATCACTGGGGTACCTGAAGGGTTTTTTAAGGATTATTAGGCTCTTATTAGGGATTTATAAGAAATAAGAATCAATAAGACATGTTTTGTTTAAACCACTATTTAATTTAAAATATCGACATGTTTCGGAAGCATAGCTTCCCTCATCATAATTGTAAGCGTAATAAAAGTAACTAACTAACTAACTAACTAACCATCACGCCGTTTCCCCGCAGGGGTAGGCAGAGAGGACGGACCGCCAAACAACTCGATCTTGGCATACACTTCTTGCTTCATTCACATTCATACATCGTCTCATACATTCTTTTCTATTATTCCGACTTCTGACATGGCCCGACTCAAGTATTTGATTCACTTGATCGTGCCATGTCTTCCTCGGGCGTCCCCGGCTTCTTCTTCCATTCACATTCGCGTCATACATTCTTCTACACTCCTTTCTTCGTTCATTCGCTCCACATGCCCAAACCATCTAAGCGTCCCTTTCTTAATCTTACTCATTACGCTTACATCAGCCTTGCATTCTTTACGAATTTCAATATTTTCACACGATCATACATGGTTTTATCACAGATTCGTCTCAGAGATCTCATTTCTACGGCATTCAGTTTACTTTCATCCTTCTTCTGCCATTTCCATGCCTCACTGCCATACATCAGGGTTGGTATCAGCACTCCATTGTGGACTGCTAGCTTCGCTTCTTTGGACAACTTTTTGTTAGCGCCAACCGCGTTCAGTCCTCCGTTAATGGAGTTTCCTGCATTCACCCTTTTTCAATATCCATATCAGTCTTTCCATCTCTCGTAAACATACTTCCCAAATATACAAACTCATCGACCTGCTCCAAGTATTCGTCATTCATAACTATATTGCACACTGTTTTCGCAATCTCTCTTTCAAACACCGTGACTTTAGACTTACTTACATTCATCATTAGCTCATTCTTCATGCATAATTCATTCATCCTAGATACGAGGGACTGTAAATCTTCCATACTGTTAGCAATCAGCACCGCATCATCCGCATACAACAGGCAACATACTTTCAGATTACTCATTTCCGCGCCCGAGCCCACCTCTTTCAATTCTTGCATACAATATTTAATTATTTGTCTATGAATAGACAAATAATAATATTCCATATTTATTATTTGTCTATTCTTGTCAACATTTCTAAGTATACTGTGTATCCTGATGAGGAAAGCTTTCCTTCTGAAACATGTCAATATTCATACATTAAATAGTGGTTTAAACAAAACATTTCTTAATCTTTTTATTTAATGATTGAATTTAATATTCAAATAATTCACACCGTTCAGGAATATATCGTTATACATAATGTATATTATAATAGATTATTTTTGTTTTTCTATTTTAATCACAAATGAACTTTTATGGTGAATTATTTTTGTTAAGTGTCCACACAATTAAAAAAAAAAAACACCACGTTTACCGTAACCTATTATGAACAGATTATGACATTACAAAGAGTGCTCATATTACAGCGTACAAGCACTATTTGAGGCAATACAGAGTAAAAACAAGTGATTCTTTGCGCTGTGGTGGTAAGAAAAATACAAAAAGAAAATTCAGCATAAAGTAATAAATTCAAAATAATGGTTGACAGATATGTTACGACCTGAAATAATGTATTGAGATTTGCTCATTAAAATTATTCGTTATTTTGTCATGCAAGAAATACGTGCAGTTAAAACGGGTAATAATATTTCGTGCATTTCGCCACGTGAGACTAAAATCACATAAATTTATAAATTCAAAGCAAAAACTTGCAATATTTCAGTTATGGTTGAATGCACAGTACACAGTGGTCGGGTGGGTAGCGGTTTGACTGCCTGATCATCTGCATCCGGGTTCGAAAACCTAAAAAGAGAGAAATTCGAATATACGCATTTGTGTTTTATTTGTATTCAACCAACAGTGAAAAAGTGTAAATACATAATCTAGTATGAACACCGTGATTCATTGTCAATTCGTTTATTTTTTACGGTGGATTTTTATTCCCCATGACACTTTAAAACAAAAACTTTTCTTCTGTTACTGTTTATATTTTTTAGGTTATGATTTATTTACATACTAGCTGATGTGTACCCGGCCTTGCCAGGGATTTTTTTTATAATAAAGTAATGATGTTGTGAATTCTTGCTTCTCGTTTGGGTGCCATAATTCACTTGACAGCGAAAGTAATGCCTTATGACGACTGCTACTATCTTTAAACAAAGAAACATTATTAAATGAGTATTATACTGCCCTGAAGAAGCTACGGTAGTAGGGAAACCCGGTTGGCAAAAGTATATAACGAAGAAAAGTGATGTAAACAAAGTTATTGTTTTATTTTTTAAATTAGAAAACAAAAATAAAGAAACATTAATTCGAAAATTAAATTACATTCCAAGCATTTATTTTTTCAAAATGTATCTAAATAATAAAGTTCTTAAGTAGGTGCCTACTTGTGTGTTCCACTTTGAAAATATTCCACCCAAACAAATCTTCTTCCTTTGAATTTGCAATCTGTGGCTAACCAGAGTGGCATATCTATGGGCTAACTTCAATACAACATGGCGGGTTTAATATTTTTTACAAATACTAATACTAATTTCAAAACGTAATAGTAAAGTTTTGCATATTGGATTTCATTCAAACTACTCCCTAAACATTCCCAGCATTAATAAGAACAAACTGTGCTATTTTCAGCGAATCCGGTATGATAATATTGGATTTCATTCAAACTACCCCGTAAACATTCCCGGCATTAATAAGAAAAAACTGTGCTATTTTCAGCGAATCCGGTATGATAATATTGGATTTCATTCGAACTACCCCCTAAACATTCCCGGCATTAATAAGAACAAACTGTGTTATTTTCAGCGAATCCGGTATGATAATTTTTGACAAAATCGAGGACACATACACAAACATTAATTTTTATGCATAGAGATTAAAATGATAAGATTATAAATTGAATTAAAAAAGAATCTTGTCAGAAATAATGGACTGCGGAACCGTGAATCGAAAAGGAAGAGAAGTTTTGATAGGCAAAACCAACAAATCATACAGAATAATTCTCGCACTACTTAGATGGATTACTATGGTGCGAAAGAATACTGTTTTATAAGACAGATTTTTTATGAATTTCGAAATAACTCTCACACATATTGAGACATGCAGAGAAATTATTTCCCTCCAGACCTACGTCATCTTTGGAGATAGGTATTATTTGAATGTGATAATATTAACATAAAAAAAAACCACAGAAAATAAAAGGTATCAATCGCAGCTGGGACTAGAACCCAGGACCTCTGTCTTTCCTTGACTAAGCTAATGAGACCAGTTCAATTAACGCCATCTTCATCGATATCATACCTCAAATTCAAGAATTGTCAATATTATCCTCCATTTTAAATCCCATATTATTGGCAACTATCTTTATAATGATTACAAAGTTCTTAACCAACATAATTGCAAATTAGACAGTGTCTCGGATTAATATCCCATTTTTTATTCATATGAGACATCTATTGCCTATTTTTATAAAAGTCTAATGAATATATTCAATTAACTATATTTAGCTCATAACTTCATTTCCATCATGAGGCATAGAGCTTTAAAAATAATTAAAATCACATATGGCATCATGATCCTCATTACATTTTTATTAAGTTCTTCACAAACACAATTGCAATCTGGATAGTGTCTCGGATATACCTGTCCGATTTTAAATTATATGAGACATCTATTGACTTTTCTACAAGTCCAGAAAGAATATTCAATTTAATTTTTAATAACTTATTGAAGTTTATAAACCTCATTGTAATATTTAATCCTTGAAGAAGATAATATTAACACACTCTAAATGAAACACCAAATCGATAAAAACCACAGAAATATACTTCAATAAGTTATTAAAAAATAATAATTAGAATTATTTGAATGGTTTGTCAAAGGATTTACTACAAAACACAAATTAAATACTATAAACAATTTTTATATTAACTATGAGCACTGTTTTCATATAATAAAAGCAGTTTTTTTGAATATACAGTGAGTCCACCTTTTCACTACGTACAGGTACCTTCATAGGTATAAGATATTCAACAGCTTTTGTCGGTATAGGTAAGAACCGTTATTAAATTTAATGCAATGCTGATGTAAGCGCAATGAGTAAGATTAAGAAATGGACGCTTAGATGGTTTTGCATGTTACGCGAATGTGAATGGAAGAAGAAGCCGGGGACGCTAGAGGTAAACATGGCACGATCAAGTGAAACAAACACTTAATAATAATGATAATAATAATCGGATGATTTTTATAGCGCCGTTTTTGTGAAAAATCACCTCAAGGGCGCTGTACAAATATTACTTCCTATTCTTATATTATTCTTATATTACATCTATTCTACGATTTTTTTTTTTACATTTATTTTCTCATTTTGGACAGGCTATCATTACACATTATTTATAGACCATGTAAAGAGATGCAGTTAAATTGAGTCGAGAAATGTCAGAAGTCGGAAAAATAGAAGAGAATGTATGAAAATGAATGAAGCAAGAAGTGTATACCAAGATCGAGTTGTTTGGCGGTACGTCCTTTCTGCCTACCCCTGCGGGGAAACAGCGTGATGGTTAGTTAGTAAATTTAATAAGAAGTACTTTTTTTATACCTCTGCACTGTTTAATATATAAATATCAACATGTTTTGTAAGCCAAGCTTTCCTCATCAGCAAAAAGGAAAACTAATATTTATTTATTAATAATGACGTCAGAAAATAATTATACGTCTATTGAAAAAAAAAGCTGTCGTTTAGCTTAGGCGTTAACCTTTCTTTCATTTTCTGAATCTCCCTCTTCTCAATCTACAGTGATAGAAGTGCTTAGTGGTTATCACGCTTCAGTTACCTGAAAATACAAGCTTTGGATTCAGATCACCTGCCTTTTGACCAGCGCAGCGTTAAGAACCATTTCCAAATTGGCAATTTTCTGGTGGAAAGAGAAACGTGTCAAACTCATGCGGCGCATGAGATCTGCCGAGGGAAAAACAAACGGTTCTACAGCCGGATAATTGTTCCGACGGTCATGGTAAATACATAAAAACCATAACCAATCATTTTAAGCGTAACATTTGACATGTATTATTGGACGGGGTTGAACCTTATAGTAACAATATTACTCTAAGGGTTGAACTTCTGATCTAGTGTTCAACCCTGTAAGTGTTAATTAATATAATATTTATTACATAAATTAATTTAAAATCGCTTTGAAATTATTATATGCATATCAACATATTTCGAAAGCGAACTTTCCTTATGAGGAATATACAGAATACTGTCGAGTACAGAAAAAATGATAAAAATAGAACACAATATCGTAAGAATGGATAAATTATAAACGTAAAGAAAAATGGATTAAAGTAGGTAATAATTAATCAAAAATCTTAATTAAAAAATATTATAAAATATTCAATAACAAATTTATTTTACGTTTTAAAAAATAATTTTTTTTTTATTAATATTAATATGAACATAAATTCAAGAGATTATATTTAATCGATTATTAAAAATGTTTCTAATTCCTAAAATTTCAAATTAGTCTAATTGTAAAAATTAATAATAATTATTAACAAAATTAAAAACTAATTAATTACAATGCTTATTATTTTTTTAGCGCAGTGGTTTGTAAGTGCATTGTGATTCTAACTGGTTTCTTATATCGGCGTAGGAAAGCAATACTGCTGTAACCACCACTACCCACAAAAATAGTCTGTATACTCCATTCCACAGGGGTTTTTTTCTGCGTCGATCTATCTGGGTCCCGTCCCTCTACAATGAAAAATAAGACCTGTACGGCGTTGGAAAAAAATCATCGTTTTGTCAATATTACGATTTTTAATTGATATATAAGCCTCAAAATCCTACATTTTTTTAGATGGCTTTGGATGTTACAGCAATATTGGTTTCTTAATTTAGTATAAAACTTAATGGGTTTCTCGCGAATGTTGAATGGTCAGGAATATTATTTATAAGTACTTGAAGATGGGATTACTGCTATTCCTCATTAAATTTTCTTCCTATTATCCTATTATCGGGGAATTTTCACCTTGCATTTGTTTCTAAGTCGGTGTCTTCCTCTACAAGTATTTTTTATCAATTTTTACTTGGATTTTGAGAGTATTGGGCATTGTATCTTTGCTATTTTATATCTAAGTAATTCCTACAATTTCCCCGTCACATTATACGACATGTAAAAAATACCGTATTCAATGTAAACTATTCTCAGACAACACAGATGTCAGCAGACAAAAAACGGTCAGTACCTACTCGATAATAAAATATTAAAACAGTGATAAATCAATCAGCCCAGAAGTAACTCCAACCGCGATTCATTTCTAAAATAAAACAACGAAATAAAAACCATAATTATTACGAGCACCGTAATTTGAGAGAAAAAATATATTAAGAACGACGCAGATGCTGATATCGCTTCAACCAAAACCATGTTTGATTTTCCTTTCCGAGCGATGCAGTTGGAAACTCGGCTGCACTTTCACAAACTTTCTTTGCAATTCTCCTTTCGTCTTCTTCCAAAATCAATCTGTGCATACAATTAGCAACACCGGCGGATGAAAAGATTTCCAGACAGCAGTGGGGCAACACCAAATTTTTGTAGCTCGTTTTGCTTTTAATTTGCCAGTAATTTATGTATTCACATCGAATGTTATCACGTTAAAATATTATACACTTGGTTAGTAATGTTTCGATAGCATTTGTAATGCTTTTTGTTTAATATGATAAATTCGTTAGCGAGGTGTCGTTGGTTTTAGTTTATTGGAGAGAGTATCATTCTATACGAAACATAGAGTTGTATGCGAGTTAATTGGATCTGCATTTTTTCAGACATTGTTCACTTTCATTGATATAATCGTTAATTTTCACTGCTTGAGTTAAAGACTAGTGTAATATATGAAAACATCTGATATTTGTTTCATCGTTATTTCCCTTCGAATGAATAACATATATTTTCCATTTCATCATCATGAAAACAAAGTTTGAAAAAGTGATAAAATCAGCTTTCCTCTTATGGCGCAAACCTTTTGTCTATGACTTTTCTTCACCATCGTTCATATAACCTTTCAATGCGATTCAGGTTAGGAGAGTTTGATGGATATATAAATACATATTTTGCATTCAAGGTCTTGTTGAATAATTCCATTTTTGTTAGGGGATTCCTTTAGGAGTATCAGAAGCAGCATATTCCTCAGAACATATTTGATGTTGTTCACAGGATTCATAGGATATGCTTTAGGTTTGCGTTTCCAGGACCAAAAACCACAAATTATCACTTAGGGAGGATTATTAATTATTTTTTGTTTAATTGACAACAGCGAGCATAAACCTTTACATGCAGAAAGAAAGGATCTTCGATTAAATTTACTTGAACAATTGGAAATTAATAAACGAACGAGTGATCCTAACATAACATTAATTAATGAAGTAAGGAAAATTATTTATTCATCACTTCTCAGTATGTCTACATTACCAAAACAATATAACAAATTTAAATGACTCAATTAAGAAACTATTCTCATTTAAATACATGGAAAACACATTATAAATGTAGAAACCTCACAGATTAGAGAATTTTAATTATTTTCTAACTAAATCGGTTTTACCGATAGTAAATAATTATTTAAGCCACCCGTCCAAATTAGAATTGGGTGGAAGTAAATAAATTCATGTAAATGAGTCGTTGCAATGTGGATTAACGGCAGTTTGAAAATGTCCTTGAATGCCGAAACAGCTGTCACAATAATAAAAACACTTGCAGAACTTAATAACAACATTATTAAATTTGATTTATATTATTATTTTTTTAAATGGGAGCATGTTTACCCGAAAGGGAATTCCTTGACAAATAAGGGATTTTTCCACAAGACATACCTACCTACGACTTGTCCTGTGCCAAACATAAAAAAATTGCAAACATTCTTTAAGTCCAGCAAAATAAACATTCTTTAAGTTCAGCAAAATAAGTATACGTACATAGGTATACATACACCCAAACTCAGTAAGCACCAGGTATTTCTTTGCTTCTTGTACAAAAAGTATATTATAAAGTATTTAAGCAAAAATATGAATTTATGAAATTTGCACAGCATTTTCTCCCTGGAATTTTTAGGACTTCAATACAACTATGTTTAATCATTGTAGAAAATAATATTAACATAACCTGAATGAAGCATGAAAACGGCAAAAAAACGAAATAAAAAGATTTCTCTCGCATCTGGGACTCGAACCCAGGACCTCTGCTTATCCGGGGCAACCGCTTAACCAACTTAGCTAATGGGACCAGTTCAATTTATGTCATCTTCTTCGATATCATATCTCAAATTCAAGATTTGTTAATATTATTCTCCATTTTTAATGTCATTTTATTGGCAGCTATCTTTATAATGATTTCAAAGTTCTTCACGAACACAATTGCAAACTAGACAGTGTCTCGGATAAATATTCGATTTTTTATTTATATGTAACATCTATTAACTTTTTATAAAAGTCTAAAGAATATATTCAATTAAATATATTTAGCTCATAACGTCATTTCCATCATGAGGCATAGAGCTTTATTACATAAGGCATCATGATCCTTATTAGTTTTTTATTATGTTAGAACAATATTACAAAAATTATCATAACATACATATGTATAAGAAAAATGCAGGAGAAAATATAGTTTTGGGGGGTAATTCAGATTTATAGAACTTTCGCAATACGAATGTTTGTTCTAAACACTGAACTATCGCGGCAACCTTTAGTCTCACAGTGTTTCTTCAAAATACGATATGTTTCCGAAAATATTACCTTATGCAAAAGCAATATTATGTTGATACAATGTTAAAAAATAAATTCTTCTGCATTCACATTTCTTTCGTAGCCAATGAGGTAGTTTCATAAATTGCAGGCCGCTAGGTTGTGTCGGGAAAATTCTTCCCATTTTTATTTCAGAATAATTTTCATGCCAATTCACGGATTTTTTATCATTGTGTTTTAAAGATAAGATTAAAAAAAAAAACATTACCATGAAGCCCTACGTATTTTAAAATAATTTATTTAAAACGTTAAAAAAGTAGTATCCACCTAATACGGTTGCTTCTGTTTCCATTAACCTTTTTATTATGTCGTACAGAATTTTATTACATCACGACTTAAATATTTTTATACTCAAATTGAAAAACAAATAACGTCGATTCTTAATAACTAAGTTTTGCTGCATGTGGTTTTTCGTACAATTGACGGATAGTTGGTGAGTTTGTTAATTAAGAATTTTTAAAACCAACGAATTGAAATATCTCTGACGTCATTCTACCCCGTTCAATTAAAGAGCAGTAACAACTATCGTGACGTCATCTGATTCAAAGCACCACAGAGTTCTTATCACCTCAAATCGGCCTGTTTTCACGAGGCAAAAAAAAAGTTTTTTTTCGATAACGAAACGCGCCAAAAAAATGCATTAATTGATTAAATATTAGCCAAATTGTAATTTATTCTGTTTTTTAAAGTTTTAGGCGTTTTTCGTGAAATACATAATGGTCTAAATCTATTGAATGTAGTCCCAGTTTCTCACAGACAAAGGATCTACTTCCCTCTTTTGATCCCTTAAAATTTCTATTTTCTAGACGTTTTTCTGGTAACATGTATTTTTTTTATTTTCTCAATCTGCCGCCATTTTCCGTGCAATTTAATGATATAAGCGCCCTTGAGGTGATTTTTCACAAAAACGGCGCTATACAAATCATCCAATTAACATATTATTATTATAATAATTCTATAGAAATCTTCCTAGTTTCCCACAGAGACAGAGATTCACTCGTTCAGTGGCCGGTCCACATTACGGCATCGCATCTCCATGTCCGCGGCTGGTTTTCTTCCTTTGTGCTCAACGGCTGCGGCGTTTGCACGAAGTTTCCAATCATTGTACCAATAAAATCGGTGCGCAGCTCCGTGACCGTCCGTGATTGGTTACAAATCACTCCGTGAAAACCGCACACGGATTATCTCCGTGTTGATTCATTCGGTACTGATTGATAAACCGATTGATAAACCGATGGATATACATTTTAATCCGCCGAAACCGTGTTTCAACGCTTTGGACTCTATACAAGTACCCATGCCGCATGAGTTGTGTCTTAAAAAAACTAGATTTCTATCGAATTCGTTAAACTTGCCCATGATTTAATCGCATACATACGTAAGTTGCAGTTATTTGAAAGTCTGGGAACTGAGCAAATATATATATGCATACAAGTATGTATTTTTAAAATAACCTATTTTTTTGAAAATTTATAGCAAGCAAACAAAATAATGATGATATATTTATAAACTTACACGCGAGTAAACCACTTCAAAAGAATTTTAAGGCAATGGATGGTATTCGTTATTTGTATCTGAAACTAGTTGGATTTATAATGTAAATCGACAGGACACATTTTATAAATTTTTACATGTATTGTGCAGTGTACCTGCCAAAAATAAAATCAATGATATATTTCTTCCTTGTGGCTTTGCGTCTAATAAGATAAGATATAAAAAAAAAACTTATTGAATTTTCGAAGCAAATTACATGAAACAAAAAAATCGCTTTTGACAAGCATAATAATAATATTATACTAAGGAATTCTTATTCCGTTGGTAATTGGAGATGTACACACATATATTAAGACAGGGTATAAAATAAATTAAATAAATAACAGATTTATAAAAACAATATAACGATATCTTTTTTTATAAAACAACGACAGAAAAATCACTCTTGTTAAGAAAAATATCATTTAAAGGAGTTCTTGTTCACAATGGAGTGCTGATACCAACCTTGATGTATGGCAGTGAGGCATGGAACTGGCAGAGAAAGGATGAATGTGGACTGAATGCTGCAGAAATTACATCTCTGAGACGAATGTGTGCTAAAACCATGTATGATCGAGTGAAAAATGTTGAGATTCGTAAAGAATGCAAGGCTGATGTAAGCGTAGCGAGCAAGATTAAGAAAGGGACGCTTAGATGGTTTGGGCATGTAGAGCGAATGAACGAAGAGACGAGTGTAAGGAGAATATATGACGCGAATGTGAATGGAAGAAGAAGCCGAGGACGCCCGAGGAAGACATGGTACGATCAAGTGAATCAAATACTCGAGTCGGGCCATGCCAGAAGTCGGAATAACAGAGGAGAATGTATGAGGCGTTGTATGAATGTGAATGAAGCAAGAAGTGTATGCCAAGATGGAGTTGTTTGGCGGTCCGTCCTCTCTGCCTACCCCTGCGGGGAAACGGCGTGATTGTTAGTTAGTTAGTTTGTTTAGATGGTAATTGAAGATGTTCACACAAGATATCCTATAATAATAAGTTATAAAATAAACTAAATTCATAAAAGAATCATGTAAAACAAGAAGTAAAGTCATTCATGACAAGTCAGAGAAACATTTTTCATGGTGTTCTTTTAATTGAAGATATCCGCATTTGATATCATTTTATTGTAATCCTTACATTGTCTATTCAAGCGAGACTTTTTGTTTTCAATTTGATTTACCTTGATCCACTTTGATTACATTAAAAGGAAAATCACACACAAACACGATAAAGCACATAATAGATTTAATCCACACATTTTACTCCAAATCAGAATCGAACTCGAATCCCTCCATCTCCAACCTCGGCCGCTGGACCCCCAGCACCGAAACCCTCCATCTTCGCTCAAATTCTATATTATCCCTGCCATTACCTTATTGAGCGGGCTTAAATATAAGATTGCCACCAGCAAGTGCCGCCGGCACATAAAACACAGCTTACATTTTTTTTAAAAATAAAAACCCTACAGTAGCAATAGGCAGCCCGCTCACTGGGTAGAGAAGATTATCTCCACATTTATGCACCTCTAACCACAGTTGACACAGGAAGAAGGAGAAATGTTCTGTGGCACTGTGCACAAAAATTTTACAATACGATATATATGAACGATAACAGAAGGTACCGATTACAATAAGAACAAATTTAAACATTTGACCTTGTAATTTATTTTTATTTTTATAAGCTCTCCAATGCCTAATTTTCCACTAAGAATGTATACACGAATATGATATTACATTGCCATTCAACTCAACATAAAATGTACAGTTTTCTGAAATCGCATTGCTAAAATTGTCGAATATTTGCGGAAAATCCATGAAAAACGGTCGCTGTGAATTAATTTAACATAAATGCATATGAGTATAATAATGGTTTTTTCTCCCTACACGGATCTGAAAGTGCCGAACCAAAAATGTGCTATTTTATAGCATTGGAAACGCTTGGAAATTAAGATTTTTGATCATTTTCAAAAGGAAACATTTCATTTCAATTTTTATAAGTGAACAAGGGAATTTTTTAGATATTTCCTACTAAAAGGATTACGCTACTCTTGAGAGTAGAAATATTATATTATTTTTCCAAGCAGATTCAATAGGAAACCACAAATTGGCTAGAGACTTCTCTTATGATTTACGGTCGCGTGCGATTATAGTCGCAGGTAGCCACGGCAATACGAGGATGCTGGGGACTGAAGTAAGAAGAAAGAAGAATGACGGGAAAAAAAGGAAGAAGCGGATGCAAAGCGAGAAAAAGAAGGACGGACTAGCAAAAGCATGCATGAATGGACGGGGCCATGCACTGTGAGGTGAATGTGGTTTCCCATTCAGTAACAAGATGTTACGGCTGTCGTTTCTTTCGAGGAGAAAAACTAAGTCTTTTCTTCTTATTTTTTCCGATCTCATTTTAATGGGTTTTGTATCGTATAGGGTATGAGACTTTAAAAAAGCCTATGACATATTCGAAAGGTAAATAAATTGTTCCGACTAAAGATATGAAACAAAGAATACCTCGAGATAAAGTCGATAGCGTATATTGATCCATTAATCAATTTCCAGAAAAAGTTATGCCTTGTAAAAAGGTTCATGAAAATGTGGAATAAATAGAAGTACTATGGCCATTCTGCTGATATAAACATGCGATTTAGAAAATTTGTGATCATGATTTAGAATTATTTTGAAACATTTTTACCAGAGATTCAACTTTATGTCATTATTTCGATAGATTATTAACTGTACTTCAATGGTAACAGTAGTAAGTTATTTACAAAGAAAAAAGGTTGAATTATAAATACTTAACTTTGTAATGTGGATGTTGGTATTTGAAACAAATAATCTCACTGAGCCTTGAAAGCAGATTTAATAATTTACCCAAAGTAACATTTTATTAAGGGGGAGAGGGACGTCAGAGAGTTATTATTTATTAATGCAAAATAATGATAATATTATCACGCAATACGATAAACATAATGTTTTTAAATAGAATCATATTTATTAAATATTTTATAAATTTACATAGGCTTAGCATTTATCAAAATCTAATAAAAAATATTTTTTTTTTCTGACCGTCCCATTGTATGATTTACAAAATATTTAAAATACAAATAAATAAATGGGACGGTCAGAAAAAAGTAATATTTCTGGTTATATTTTGATAAATGCTAAGCGTATGTAAATTTATAAAATATTTATAAATTTACATACGTACATAGTATTTTTCTATTTAAAAACATTATATATATCGTATTGCGTAATAATACTATCATTATTTTGAATTAATAAATAATATCTCTCCGACGTCCCTCTCCCCCTTAATTTAGAGGAGGATTTATTTAAAAAAAAAATTATTACGTGCAAAGTACAATTAAAAATGCATAACACATGCATGCATTTAAAAAAGGGATGTCCTTTGTCAAATTAGAATGAAACCACGCACTCCTTATGCAGGTGGCCAAAATGTTGAAATTCCCGCTTAACACCGGCCGCGGGTTTCGATTTCCGTAAAAAACATAGCAATAATGTGTTTTTTATTTTATTTTGTAAATGTCAGTCATAAATATTTAAATAATATCTGTCATATTTAAAAAAAATATTTGCCATAATGAACGATACGATAATATCTGAAAAAGGGTTTGTAATTAGGAGATTTTGCACTTTAAATAATTTTTATAATTTTATTTTTTTCGAGGCTCATCAAAAAAAACAGTTTTAAACGAAAGGTCAAGGTGTGTTCCACTTGCAGTGTTTAATTAAATCATCTATGATATTTCTATGGTACCACATTTTCAAACCAAAAGCACACGATTTTGCATTACTTCGTATTGCATCGCCTTAATTTAAAAACATTATTATGTTCACTTGATCATATGGCACCTTCCTTAGAGTACATTGTGAAGGGGAAAAAATTTAACACAATAAAATCCTTCACTTAAAAAATAATATAAAAAAGTAATCACAATCCTCCTCATTTGACCGCAGTGGACTTGGCGGAGGTCACTGAACAGAGATACTTCTTCTTTCTTCTACGGTGGGAGTGCATGGATGTGACCGAGAGGTCCCGCTAGCGGCTGGCGGCCAGCGGCTAACAGGCATGGAATTAGTTTTTAAGTTCCCGCAAGGGCTAAAAGTGCGCGTCACTCTCCGTGTAATGAGAGGGCCATATCCGGTCCATTATCCCTGCATCCCGCCGCCCTCCCGTCTTCCATCCCCATACACTCACTCCCACCTACTGTGTCATTGCCCGTTACTCGGTGTCTTTTGGTGAGATGCCAAGGGCAATAAATGTTATTCAAATTTACACAATGCGTATGTGAATTACGTGGTATTTTTAAATTTGAAGTTTCATTCTTACTTCCTGGGTAGGTACTTATTTTTAGAGTTGTCACTTAAGGCTTAAGGTATATATGTGGAAGAGGGGAAGGATGGTGGGTAAAGGAAGGTTAGAAGTATCTGGCTATTCAGATCGGGTTATTAAACACAGTTAAAACCATTTCAAGCAACGTTTCACATCTGATTACATATTCAATAATGTCCTCAATAAATCACCATTCTCTTTATTCTGTAACAAAGCAAACACATTATTGAATAATTAAGTAAATAAACTCTGCTGATTTTATTGCACAGGAAAAATGTTCACAATTCAATATAATCCACGAAATCATTAACCAATTGAAAATAATTTCTACGCTAAAATTCTGAAGGGGAACTTTTCGAAACGAAATGTTCTCAAACTATAAATTTTAGCATTCAATATGAATCTGAACATTTTTGTAGACATATTGTGTACACTTTGGCAAAATTTCCACTTGTAAACGAGAAATTGGAACACAAAACAAAAATGTAAAACGGCGACCGACGAATCCGAATCTACACGCAGCAGTCGAATTCTTTCATACTCGGGGTAATTTTTTTTAAACATTCAAGGATTTTAAAAGGCAGCTTTGCTTGTCTGCCTTTTATATAAGTATAACCAATATCACTCTGTATTAGTACACATGCACGTACGCTGCATAATTTGTTATTAGAAATTGAAATTTTTTGAAGCAAATTTTTTTTTAATTATCATGTAGACAGGTACACATGCAAATTAATTATACATTAGTTTTATAATATTTACGATATAACGCGATATGTGTATTTGTTTGTGATATAAGATTTCTTAATCAAATGACTCTGAATGCCGTTCTTTTAAATTTGAACCAATGTGCTGAGATTTTCTAGTTTATTGTAAAAATTACTACCGGAAAACACCTCACAAAGTTTTGTTTAAAATAGTTCAATAATACTAAGATTTCGTTATAAACTCGGAATGAAATTGGCACACACTAGAAAAAAAAACTTTAAAGTTAATAATTCAACAAGTATTTTATATTTCTAAGAAAAAAAAACATTTCAGTTTACGAAAAACTTTGGAACCACCATTCAGTATTGAAACGTTGCATGAAATGGCTTTTAGCCGTGTTTGGTGACCAGATCTGAATAGGTAGGTATTTCGCCACCGTCCTCTTCCCCTTCTCCTCCCCCTCCCCAATACCTTCAGCCTCACAACATTCCCTAATTGGCAATGCCATAGTCTCACTGGCTCCAGACGGTTGGGAGCAGTTGGGACTCTTGTGCGGTATTCATATAAAAAGGGCGATACTGAGAGTATCTTCCACTCTGTATGGTACAAAGTTAATAGTCTTTTTAAATTATATTATTTTTATTTTTTTTATTTACGTTTATTCCAGATCTCGGGGAGGGTGGTGCAATCCCACGAGTTCCATATAGTATAATATGTGATCAAAATATAACAAAAGATAATTTTTTAAATTTTTTTGTTTGTTTTGAAATCTGAATCTTCGGGAATTGGCTCCATCGCTTGCAAATGGGACACTGCCAGTAGTCCAGTGCTGCCATCACAAGGGTGTTTTCGCTCTTTGCTAGTCACGTTCTGTACTTGGCGATCCGTTTTTTGATAATAACAAATTAATTTCTCGGCTGTCTAAGTCCTCCATCACTACACAAGCAACATCTTCCGCTTGTGACGGTAGTAAAAGATCAAATATTGTCATGTTATTCGTAACCCGGAAATGTTTGTGTCACTTAAAAAAAAAGTTTTAAGCTGTGTGTCTATTTTATAATATGTATATTATAACGTACAATGGTAATGGTACAATATTATCTTGTGATTGTATAATGTTGGTTGATTTATTTTATTTTTGTTGTTGACTGTGCATTGTGTTAATGATACAATGGGGATAATACAATATTATGCAACGTTCATTGATTTTATAATCTTTTCTTATTATAATACTATGATGTACACTGTAAACTGCGCCTGTTCTCAATACAGAATTTCCTAGAGAGGCAGGCAAGTACCATCACCCTCATTAGAACATGTTTTATAGGCGAATGAATTTAAAAGACTTTGGACGAAAGTTACTACAAGCGCTACTAGGTTTTATCAGGTCAATGTTAACCAGGCAGATATTTTATTGCTACTACATTTTGTTTTATTTGTGTGTTATTATTGCGTTTCCCGACCTTGTCGTGAAACGAGCAACTAGAACAATTAAAGTTTTAATATGACGTACGCAAGTTACGTATTTTGCATCGCTCTTTTGATTTCACAAGCTTTCATTGGAAAGCGCGACCGTGTTGTATTGTGTTTTTCGTACAATTGCGCGGAATACAGCAAGATAAGCAATATTCCGCTGGCGGAAATGCAAATAACTGAATTCCTCGCTTGGAATCATTACTGTTCCCGTTCTATTGAAAACTTTTCATCGAAAAAAATCACCGTTCATAAAATAAAAGCTACACCATACAATGTTAAATCAAAGGCCTCGATAAACGCAGGTTAAGGAATCTAACAAATTTTGTTTTGTATGGACTGCTAAATATCAGACTTTTTTAAAAACAATATTGGTGATGCTGCGATATTTATTATAGTTGAATAGCTTATAGATACCGTTAAAGTTGCGCGGAAGATTTGAAGTTTATCGAAGGAAGCAATTACTTTGCGACTTGACATTACAATTTATGCATTGTCGACTCTATTATATTTTATTCTAATGCTTTAAACATTAGAGTGAAAAAGCACATCAGATATTTAACAAGTATTGACTTTACATTAATTATTACTAACTATACCTATAATAGAAATACAGGAGTGCAAGTAATACTTTAAAATTTAAAGTTTTTCGCCTTAATAATTTGGAAGCATTAGAAATATAAAATTAAATAAAAATAGTATTTCTCAAATTTTATATAAATAATTAGATTTAACCCAAAGTCCGATTTTAAGGATATTCCCTTTCTGTCCTGTTCAACTCTGATGTACTATTTCTTCCTCCCCCCTTTCACTTTGTTCGTTATAATATATTTCTTTATATTAATTTAATTTATATGTTTCCGGTCCTGAAGAATGTTGAGTTCATCCGAAACCGGTCGACAATGTATAAATGTAATAGCGTGGCTTAAAACAAAGAAAATTTTCATTTAAATTTATTGTGAATATTTCTGATTCAGATAATCACGCTCAAAATATATATTTTTAATATTTTCATTAATGATTATTGATTTTAAAAACGATCTACATAAAACCGCACATTCCGAAACCGTTTAAACTGGCAACTATGTCATTATGACGCACATAACGCTTCTGAACGACTAAAAACGACGTCAGGTGGGAATGCTGTCCTTGTTTTACCGGTATTTTAATGGAAGATGCTCTCAGGAACTGGCGTCATTGATCCCTTCGGCACCGTCGCATAGTCGGGAAACACGCCAAACGCGTGCCCAACATTTTCACACAGTAGATATTTGTCACATGAGAACGGGTCGCTTTTACGACTCGTTCCTGTGTTCAACAGCTCGGCTGTGGAATGATCTGCCAGTCTCTGTGTTTCCTCCATCCTACAACATGGGTCTCTTCAAGACCTAAGTTCACTCCTTCCAATCCTCTAAAAGACCCTCCACACACCATCCCCAAAGATTATGTAGGCCTTAAGGGAAATTATTTCCTTCAGGGTCTCCTGTGTGGAGTGTTTTTTTTAATATATATATTTTTTTTAAACTTTTCGCACTTAAGTAGATTTTGAACTATAAAATAAACAAAAAAAAAATCCACAAATTCAAAACCTGTATGTGGGTATTGAAATAGTTTTTTTTATCACATCTCTAAAGTTTTCGTTAAACAAAAATAAAGGTATTCATTTTCTTAAAAGAATAAATGCTACTGAAAATAAGAAAAATAAAATATGACGTAAAGTTATAATAAGAAACAAAAACACCAACAAAAAATTACATGTATTATGACAGTAAACAGAATTTACTCTTATTAAAACATATACGTACATAAGAATAAGGTTTTAGTGGGAGTTTTAAAATCAAACTATGATACTAATGTTTTGATAAAAATGTATGTGTATTGTGTTATTGGTGAAATAAAAAATGATAACATAAAATAAGGCATTGAACAGTATAATTCATTGTTGGTACCAGCAACAGGTGAACAAATTGAATTGAATTTTAAAAGCCTAGAATTAAAATTTTAACAAAAGAGAACAAGCTAGAATTCTGTCTAAATGTAAATACTATAGATGATTGTTAAGACTTTTAAGAAGAAAAATGTAACTATTTCAGTGTTTATTAACAAAAAAATTTGAAGATGTTTTGAAAAGTTTATGTTAAGGTTATGTTATCGACGTTGATCGGCGTGACGTCAACAACGCCATATTGACGAACAAAAATGAATATATCGTTTTGGCGGGACATCAAAAATGGCACCGTTTAAATCGCAATAGAAAATTTATTCGTTAAACAAAAACAAAAAATGCCACCGTTCTAGTTTTTTCTTAATTTTTCTAGACAGTGAAAAAAAAAACAGTGAAAATTAAATCGTAAAATTATATCTTATTCGATGCCATACAAATTATAATCGTTCTTGGCTACTTTTAATAGTGCCTTTTTTGTATCAAAGCACCTCAACGGTACAACGCTGCTATGAAAACCAGCTCTAGTTAAATGATCTTGAAATACTGCTATTGATATATTTGTAGATTTCATTCTACGAGAGTCGGAGAATACAAAAAGGCCGTGAATAGTAACATTCAACTTCAAGATGACCTTGCAAACCTCCCGGTCAACCGACTGATGTACAGGAAACCTTTTTGGACTGAAGGCGATAGACTGCCTCTTTCACGATACTCCCCTGAAGAGTTGTGGCAAATTGGAAGAGCTCGGACGTGAAAAAAAGCACCTTGTTGTAGACCATACTTTTAAATTGCCAGGGTTCTCTCTCCCTTAAAAGACGTGGACCTCATTAAAGCCGTTGTGCGTGTATGATTCATAAATGGGGCCCAAAGGATTTCGAAATTTGTGAATGTGGACACATTCAAACAACAGAACACATCGTAGAAGAATGTCACATTCATCAGTTTCCCTATGGCACATCTGTACTGAACCAAGCGACTCCCGATGCTGTCGACTGGCTGAATAACCTCAGCATCCCACTATGACCACTATGAGTTTTCGTTTGTTTTAAAAAAAGATAATTTCTTGGCGCATACTATAAAACTTAATAACAAATTATATATTATATGAACAGGGTGTCTAGTAAGTAGTGGATAACCTTTCAACTATGGATGGGGACCCCAAGACCGTTCCGAAAATGGAACATGCGTTTTGTAAAAGTCCCAAGATTTTGAGTCAAACTCTTTCGAAATTTTCTATATCTGATATATACCCCTCCTCACTCTATTCGGTGCCATCGTCACAAACAAAGGATTTTTCTCTGTCCGTTTTAAAAAAAATATAAATTATATATATATACAGGGTGCGGCAGCATAACTTCATTTTTTAAAATGCGCGCCATTCAGTCGGTTGATGTCGTAGCGGAGTGCTAGTGTTTTTTCGTCCTGTGTAATTTTTTGTTTTATAAAAAGCTCAGGTGGCTTCAAAATTACCCATTTAATAGAGATTATAAAATGCTATTACACGTACTATTTTTTTTTTAGGAACAAAGATTATTATTATTTTCGCTACAGAAATGTTCCTGGAAGGACGAGTGCACTTCTCCGCCACCGCATAGGTAGCCCATGGAGCGGAGTACGCCAATTCAAGAATACCACCATTTCTACTACGGCTATGGATGGAGACTTCCTTGATGGCCCTTTGGAGATGGGAAACCATCAAATATCCACCATAAACTTGTTCATTTTTCTATTCGCTCTTAGTGAATGAACTCATTTTGCATATTTTACCGAGTAATTTTATTCCATTTCTTCTTTCCTTTTTTTTCTTCCTCTTATTTTACGTACCTATTCGTATTTTTCTGTATGTATTATTATCACTTATGAAACGTGTTGCATTGTACTATCCATGCATACCGTCTGAAATAAAGAACTATTATTATTATGATTATTATTTTGATAAGGAGCTATTCTAACAGAATTATTCCTTATTCAAAATCAGTTTTAGAAAAGGATAATAGAGAAGTTCATGAATATTTTAAAAATATTACCCATTCCACGTCACACGCGTGCAAACCTTTCGACTTAGGGATTATCCATCAAGAGTAGCTTTTTGCACGTCTTCTAATAAATCTGAAAGTTCAATTTCAAGAAATTCTAAATGGTCTTGGCCATTTAATATTGCAGTTAAATTATATGTTCCAATTACTTCGTCATTTAAAATCTTAAGTTTTTTAAACTTTAAACATAAAAATTTACAATTTTAAGCCTCTATTGGGATTTATTTATTGGGATGTCACTTAAAATTTATCACACCTATAATTTATAAGACAATTAGATAGATTGAATAAAAAACAATAATTACAGAACACACCTCGCATAACTGGAGCATTTGCTTCTTTAGAACAGGCAATCTGCCTAGCTAGGAACTAATGTCGACTTGACAAGACATAATAACACTAGTATATTTTCATTATATTCAGTTGTTAAAATATTACGTACTTTCTACTATGTTATATACTATGTGAGATAATAAAAAAAGTAAATAAATCTTCTCGCATTTCCCAACTCCAAGGCATGTAAATTATGATTGTTAAAAAAACATATTTTCTGCATGACTATTCGTCACTCCGCAGAATTCTAATGAAAAGTTCTTGATCTTCATATAATTTTGCAAGCATTCTTACCTGACACCTTGTACATGGTTGAGATTTTCACGGGTGTAAGATGTAGAATAATTTTCTCGGTTTACCCGCGTGATGTAGTCCTTAGAAGGACTTTTTAACTCCTGACGTTTCGGATAAATCACATTGTCCATCTTAAGAGACCTTATGTCAACCAATCAGGTAACTACGCGCAAACAGCATATTAAAGGCCCCACCCCTACCCCCACCCTTTATCGATAAGCGTGCTGCGTCCTAGACTATTAAAATGATCTGAAATCACTTAGGTTTTGACTTTTTGATTGAACGGACACACGCAAGCCATCAGTTCATAACAAAACTCAAGACATAAGGCCTCTAAAGATGGACAGTGTGATTTGTCCGAAGCGTCAGGAGTTAGAAAGTCCTTCTCAGGACTTCATTACGCGGGTAAACCGAGAAAATTATTCTACATACGTATATATATACTACTTATAACACACTTTTTAAAAATGTTTTCAAATATAAATTACACACCGAAACAATATTAAAACAGAAACAAAAACAAATAGGTTACACTTACATAATTGTGTGTTTTTCTATTGCATGCTATTGAATATTACTAAAAAATAATTATTTCCATAACTAATATTATAAATGTTAACAATCAATGGAGTTACTCCACGAATCCACGATTCGACGATTTTAATCATAAATGTGTGTAATGCGCATTACGATTTGTAGAGAATTCCATTGCGTGGATTCATATGAAATTCTAACATACATAAAATCAATATTTATGACATTTAATCATACAAGTAATAAGACTAAAATCATAAAGAGACTCATTAGCACTCCTCACTGGAGAAGTAGTTCTCTTAGGCAATTCTGTTTACGCGGCAATAAACGTCGGTTATTACGCAATACTTTGTTTATTTATGCTTCAATGTACTACAATAATATCGTATTAAATAATTGGATTTGGTCGTTAATGTTTACTGCCTAGCAGGTGCCCATTACAGGTACGCCGATCCCTGTAACTTGATCGCGATTCTACGGACTTTGCTTCAGTAATATATACAGATTGCACAGCGTAGCGTGCAGTTCGATACGTTATTGGTATTAGTTTGATCTTAGCCACTCATTTACTGAATATTAGTGCGACTTAAACGCGTTGATATCACCTGTCTTCGAGAAATCCCACCGACGTTATGTTATTTAGACTATAATTTATAAATTTGCATGTGAGTTCAATGATCATAAACAACATATTAAGGTTTTCAAATTAGAGAGATTATTTCAAATCATGTTCCTTAACCTTCTCGTTACGAAGTTCGAAAATTTCATTCGGCTCCCAAGATGACACGCCGGGTGAATTTATGTAAATAATTTAGTGTTCTAGAAAATCTGTTAATTATATGAATTTTATACCTGAAAAAAGAATTACTTTTTTTTTTTAATATTACATCTCCTTAGATTTATGCAATTGTCGCATTTCTCTTAGCTTCCTTTCCTATGAATTTGTTTAATAATTGCGATTTTTTTAGGCGATAAAAATAATATTTGGTGAATTGTTTAGGAAGCATATGTATTAGCGTTATTTTAAATATGTAATTTCATTTGTAAATTAATATCTAAAAAACCCTGAAAATGTTACGCAGTTAACGAAACTAGTATTAAAAAGCGATATTAAGATATTATTGTGACAGCTTTTTCGGCGTTCAAAGCCATCTTCAAACTGTGGTTAAGCCACGTTGAGACGACTTATTTATATAATTCTATTTACCTCCACCCTATTTCAATTATTATGATGCCAAAATGATTTATTACGGGTGAAACTGATTTTCTGAGAAAATAATTGTGATTAATTAAGGAAAAATTGCCATTTAATGCCAAAATATTGATTTCAACTGTAAATACCACACAGAATAGAAAACCTGTTATCTGCCGCTATTAAAAAAAAAATATTATATATAATAAATACGTATTATTGTATTTTATTACAAAGAGTAAATAAATTTATAGAAATAAAAATATGTACATGTAATATATACATATAGGTAGGTAACGTCGGAAGCCATCACGGGTACGGGAAGGTTAAGATAGTAATGATATTCCTTTGGCAAAACGGTATGTATGTAACCCTTTTCGTCATAATTGCCGAATTTCATTAGAAACGGATACCCTGTAATATTAATCATACTTATCTAATAACTAACTATCTGTCGGCGGTACGAAATAAATACTTTTGTTCTTAACCAAGCTCGACAATAAATAAACTAAATTTAACCCACACGCAAAATTGATTGACATTTTATTGTAAACATTTAAACGTTTCTGAACATGCAAACAATTTATTCAGGTAGACAAAGAATTGTCACCGGCTGTTTAACGAATTTTCGTAGTGAAATTAAATCACGAAATTGAATAACGTCGCTCGCTAGATTACCACAACTGATGATGTGTATCGTTGTTAATCATCGTTACTGTCAGGACAATACATCAACGGGGATTCCAGGGCTGCACCGAGCTCTACCTGAGCGTTTTAAACAGATTTAGAGCCCCGAAAACACTATCATGATGGTATCATAGAAAATTTATAAATACATTAATGAAACTAAAATTAATAATCAATCTTTATTGAAACTTATAAAATCGGTTGTAATATTTTTTAATAAATCTCAAATGAAATATGATTCAGACAATATAAAAAATTAAAGGTCGCACCCAGGACTCGAACCATAGACCTCACGGTTTATCCGGGACCAGCTCGTGATATATCACTTGAGATTTGTTAATATTATCCTCATTGGCTAAAAAAATATTAAAATGAGGTTTATAAGTTTCAATAAGTTATTTCAATAAAAAAATAATATTAATCCTGGACTTGTAGAATAAGTCAATATATATTCATTATAAATAAAAATCGGATCGGTATATCCGAGACATTATCTAGATTACAAATAAATTCGGGTTTAATCTTGGAGTCATATTGAAAGATAGCAGATAAAAAATATGTGGGAATTCATTGTGAATGATTTTCTTAAATGGAAGTGTGATATCGATAAAAAAATTACGGACAACAATGAGGTCTCAATTGGATAGAGCACTGGTCCCGGATAGACCGAGAGGTCCCGGTTCGAGACGCAGACTTTTAGTAAAAAGTCAATAGATGTCTCATACAAATAAAAAAAAATCGGACATTTATCCGAGACACTGTCTAGTTTGCAATTGTGTTCGTCAAGAACTTTGTAATCATCATAAAGATAGCTGCCAATAATATGGGACTAAAAAATAGAGGATGATATTGACAAAGTCTTGAATTTGAAATATGATATCAGTGAAGATGACATAAATTGATCTGGTCTCATTAGCTTAGTTGGTAAAGCGGTTGTCCCGGAATGACAGAGGTCCTGAGTCCCAGATGCGACTGATATCTTTTTATTTTCTGTAGTTTTTTTCGGTGTCATGTTTTATTTAGGCTATGTTAATATAATCTTCTTCAATGATTAAATATTGCAATGAGGTTTTCAAACTTCAATAAAATAATAATGAAAATAAAAATAAAATATTTTTTAAATTATGTGGAAAAAAGATAATCCATTAATATCACAAGAGATTTTTAATTTTTTGAGAATAAATATTTCTCTTTTGCGCTAGTCCCGATTTCCAGAAGTCCTTGGGATTATGATATCCTCAAATGGGGTATGTTTTGAGCCTGAAGGAATTGGAAGAAATAACTTAGAATTCAAATTTCAATCGGTTTAAGATGAATTTAATTAAAAATATTGCCGATTTTCATCTCTCAAAAATTGTTTCGTTCGGAAATTTATAGTATTAAAAAACAAAAACGTTTAAATCCATACATCAAAGGCAGATCACACAAAAGTTTACTTAATTTAATTTTTTTTATTTTAGAACAAAACATGCAAAAAATTATGAATAAATTATGAATAAATTATGATTAGCATATTTCCCCACAAAACATTCAAATTATCCCCCGGTGTGAAGCAACCGTGGGGAGATTTTTAGTAACCTGCGCAGAATAAAGTTAGTTATACAGTAAACTACATAAAAATAAGAAATACGTTCTATTACGTTTTTTTTTCTTTTCTTTAAGCGTTGTGTTTTGTCATGGAAATAGTCAACATATTATTTGTAGTACTTATCATTTTTGGGTCAAGGACCATCGTTTTTGATGCCTCCAGGATCATCCTGGACTACTTGAACGACCTCCGGCCATTGCACGCTAAGCCTCTCCTCGCACAACCATTAGAGTTGCAATTCCAATCTTTGTCTGGGTGGCTGATTGGAAGTCTTCCCTGTGGAATTTCCACCACTGTTCACACACAGATAAACATATTTAACATAAAAAAAATTAAATTAACCAAAAATGTTCAACCCTAGATCTAATTAGGTTCTTACGTAACCGCCAAACAGTAAAGTTAATTCGGGCATTTAAGTTCTGGGAGGTATCGGGTAGCGGGTGGGGGTAGATGGTAGCGGCATGTAGCAGTCGGGCACGTAGACGTCGCGTGGCATGTGGCACGACTTGACGTATGGCATACTAGCGACGAGCATCCATGTTCCTCGTCATGCCATGTTTTATAATGACAACTCTTCCCTTGTCGTAATTTTCCAATCAGATATCAAATCTTACATGCCAGGACAACGGCATGAAAAATTTCATACCTTTATTTGACATGTAAATCATTTTATTAGACGGCGGCATTTTAATTTTCGAATAAATTTCATTAGATACTAATTTATTTTCGCATAATATTATTCCATGCCAAATATTTTTGTTTGTGCGTTGTCTGAAACTATTAGTCAATATTTTAATGTTTCAATTACATTTTTCCCTTTTTTTTATTTTTTGAAGGATATTCGTTTAGCGACCTTGTCATTAGATTGGTATTTAACAGTATCACATAATATTTATTTCTTAAATTAATACGAAGTACTTTATTAACACCACTGCATTATTTATTATTTGTTTATACTTGTCATTAATTTCTGATATATTGCGCATCCTAATGAGGGAAGCTTCGATTCCGAAACATGTTGTTATTTACATATTAAACAGTGCAGTGGTGTAAACAAAGTAACTCTGATTAATTTGATTAATAATGTCGCCAAAAAATAATTATACTATTGAAGATATTAAAATGCATTTAAATTTATTATTTAATTTAAATGAAAAATGTTTAAATGTTTTAAATCACTTTATTTTATTTATACATATTTCTGCATTCGACCGGTTTCGGTTGGACTCGACCTTCTTCAGGAATGTACACATACATACATTATATATATATATATATATATATATTTAAAACAAAAACACTTTTCATTTAAATTTTAATGTCAAGCCACAAAGTTATTATTAATATTTTCTTTTGTTATTCTTATATTTTAATTAATTACTTACCTACTTTCATCTTATGGTTAATTTTTTTGTTTATGTTTGTAATTTGTCTATCTGTCTATTATTTGTCTTTACTCGTACTTCTCATTATCTTTAGTATATTGCTCATCCTGATGAGGGGAGCATTGCTTCTGAAACATGTGTATATTTATATGTTAAAAACAGTGGTTTAAACAAAGTTATTCTTATTTATTACACAAATTATTTTTTATTTATTTGAATACAAATTATTAAAGAAAAATGTAAGAAAACTTTGACTAACCAAGTAGGAACAAATCCCGTTTTAGGGCAGTCAAATTGACAAGTTTAGTTCATATTAAGTGCCATTATACATAAGAAGAAGGGAAATAAAGAGAGTACCAGTGGCGTGCATTGCTCTATCACCAAAGGTAGGCTGTGCGTAGTTTTTTTTTTATTTCGAGTATGAATTGGGCATTGAATATTTGATAATGGCTATTTTTTATAATCATCCGCCGATTATTGTGAATCATTTATTCATCATCCGCTCATTTAGCGGACAAATTCCTTACAAGAATCACTGGAATAAAGCATTTTTATAAAAAAAATGGAATTTTTGTTTTATTTTCAATAATTTTTTCATATCGTAAAATCTCTCTTAGGGTACTTAGGCACAGCTTTTTTGCCTTTGTAGATTGCACGCCACTGGTATTGTGACATAGTATTACAATAAGCATGTATACAGAAAAAAAGTGTTATAATTAAGTATGAAAATATGTGTGAATTAGTATAGATAAAACAATTAATGTGTCGCAGATAATTTAAGTATAGTGTAATAATCTTTTATAGAAAAAAAGACAAAGAATAATCAATTATGTATACCAGATAAATAAAGTATAGTATTTTAATTAAGTATGAAGAAATGAGTAAAAAATGTATTTAATATTGAGTACTCATCGAAAGTCGGTACATTCAATAATATTTACTAGGTAAAATTGAATAACGTATTCGTTTAGTTTTAGGAGCCGACGACGAAACTCAAAAGGAAGGAGTCTGAAAAGGATGCGGCAAATAGTTAATAACATATTCAATATTTAACTAACTTCATTAACGTTTTCCGCATATTAAAATAAATAAAAATATGTAAAGAAAGAAACAATATAAGGTTACGAATAACCTGAAAATACCTTGCGTGTACCTTACCCGCAATACACGACTCGGTTCTGTATAATATACCCTGGTCTCCAAAAAAACTGTTTCCAAAATTCTCCCTTTCAAAGACTGCACAGACTTGGAAATAAGTATTGTTCTATTAATTTTTACCGTTACGACACTGTGTCGAAACCAAGAATTTGTTTATTCGAATGTGTTCAATAAACATACCAATATCCATCTTTCTAAATAGCATTTATTACTTATGTTAACATCTGTTCTGTAAATCCCCCAATAATAAATGTGGATAATTTTTAGTACCATTTGAAACATTTATTCCTACCGATGTGAATTCGACGTACATATTTTTTTGTTGTTATATTATGACTTATCACCCATTAAGGGCACTCTTGGCCATGTTTAATCAGTAAGATTTTAAAAGTGCAGATTATTCTTAAAATTAGTTACTTTTAAACAGGATATAATATTTGGGCAAATAAAATTGCAGCAGATAAGTTAAAGTGTAAATTTAATTGTTTGTAATCCCCAATGACTTAAATTTTAATGCCATTTTTATAAATATATTTTGCTAATAAAGTGTTAATTTAGGGGGAGTTGAGACTTAGAAGGCAGAGAGATGGCGCTAATTCATATATTAAAAAAACACTTTTAGCAATTAACGCTCTTAAACATTGAGGTGAACTCTTTGTTGGCGGGTGTACATACGGAAAATAAAATGGAATAAAATGTTATTGTAAGTTTAAAGCTCAAGTCCTTCAAGAAACTTATAAAAATATCTGAGTTTTACAATAGTGTATTGTATTTTTGTAAGTTTATTGAACTACTTTATAGATTCTATTTCAAATTCCGTGAGTGAACACAAAAAAAAATTATTTCAATAATTAAAAGCACAGCGTGCTAAAATTGTTTTTTTTTTCTTCCAAAATATTAAAATTACGTTTCGTTTAGCCTTAATAATGATATCTCCAAATTTTTAACAACAATACTACATTTCAACAAAATTCAGAAAACTCAGGTAGGGGCGGACCAAATTACCATGAAAGTCGCTGAATATTCAAATGATTTCAATTATTTACGATGCCATATAAGATGTGAAATGAATCACGTGACGAAACTCAATAATATTCCCGCTACCGCTTTAGTTAAACAACGGGCTTCTGGAGAAAATTAAAAGATGTACTTCTTAAGCAAGAAATTTAAAATGTTCCCAAACAGGGGTGGTAAGCTGTGACTACCCCTTCGTGCATACTAAACTTGAAATGTAGAATTGTTTCTAACCCTTACAGGGACGTTTATTTATAATCACTATATTCGTATGCTTATCACAATATTATCCCTGGTTTATGGAGCAGGCGATATTTACACATTGCGGAAGTAGGCACCTAGGTAACGTATGCGGAATTCGTAAATGAATGAGTACCTGAAAAAATTATGAAATCTCGCTAACATAGCATATAAGATGTTGGTCTAAAAGAAGTAAGTTTAAGAAATATATTGATTATGTAGACGATGACACCCCCCTGAGTCCCACGGCAATGGTTCTCAATCTTTTTTATCGCATTTTTTATGGCAATAAAATAGTTATAAAAATCTTAAAAGATTTTTTGGTTTTCAAAGTTAAATGTATTTAATAAATTAATAAAAATGGTTATTCAATCTACTCATGTATGCAAGAATTGAAAGAGGCGGGCTTGGGCGCGAAAAGGAGTAATCTGAAAGTGTGTTGCCTGTTGTATGCTGATGATGCGGTGCTGATTGCTAACAGTATGGAAGATTTACAGTCCCTCGCATCTAGGATGAATGAAGTATGCATGAAGAATGAGCTAATGATGAATGTAAGTAAGTCTAAAGTCATGGTGTTTGAAAGAGAGAGTACGAAAACAGTGTACAATATAGTTGTGAATGACGAATACTTGGAGCAGGTCAATGAGTTTGTATATTTGAAAAGTATGTTTACGAGAGTTGGAAAGACTGATAGGGATATTGAAAGAAGGATGAATGCAGGAAACTCCATTAATGGAGGACTGAATGCGGTTGGTGCTAACAAAAAGTTGTTCAAAGAAGCGAAGCTAGCAACCCTGATGTATGGCAGTGAGGCATGGTATTGGCAGAGGAAGGATGAAAGTAAATTGAATGCCGTAGAAATGAGATCTCTGAGACGAATGTGTGGTAAAACCATGTATGATCGTGTGAAAAATCTTGAAATTCGTAAAGAATGCAAGGCTGATGTAAGCGTAATGAGTAAGATTAAAAAAAGTGACGTTTATATGGTTTGGACATGTGGAGCGAATGAACGAATAAAGGAGTGTAAGAAGAATGTATGACGCGAATGTTAATGGAAGAAGAAGCCGGGGACGCCCGAGGCAGACATGGCACGATCAAGTGAAACAAATACTTGAGTCGGGCCATCTCAGAAGTCGGAATAATAGAAGAGAATGTATGAATGTAATGAAGCCAGAAGTGTATGCCAATATCGAGTTGTTTGGCGGTCAGTCCTCTCTGCCTACCCCTGCGGGGAAACGGTGTGATGGTTAGTTAGTTAATAAAAATTACTTTGCTTAAGCCACTGTTTTTAATATATAAATACCTACATGTTTCAGAAGCAAAGCTCCCCTCATCAGGATAAACAATATACTCAAACATAATATAATATCCTGATAAGGGAAGCTTCGCTTCTGAAACATATAAATATGTATATTTTAAAAACAATGGTTTAAACAAAGTACTTATTATTAATTTAATAATTATGACGCCACAAAGTGATTACGCGTCTTTTGAAGAAATTGAACGTATTCATTGAGCAGGATAAATAATTTTTTAATATCTGCAAAAACAAACTAATTTAGAATTTCCGTATTTTTTGCGGAAGCAAGAAAGAATACGATAATCTTCATCAAGTTTTTCATTACCTCACCGTTTTCTAATAATACCTACCTCAAAAAAGGCTTCTCACATTTAGCATTAAACCGTCATATTAACTGATAAGTACGAATCTAGAAAAACTAAACATTTGTCCTACGACCACGATTTTATTTTATAATCAATCATCCATGATTATAAATTTTCAAAATTCCAAATTGGGATCGACCAGAATTGCTTCATGATTATGCGTATACGAATCCTTCCTCTACAGCGTAGTGGTCGATGAATTTGATTTAGGGCTGAGAGTTACGGGTTCGTATACATAACGGGGGAGGGGGATTATTTATGAATACGAAATAATGATAATATCATTATGCAATAAGATAAATATAATATTTTTAAAGGGAAAATATTAAGATATTACAAATTTTTTTAAATGTACGAAACGTAATCAGAAATGTGATCCTTTTCAGACCGTTTTACATATGTATTATACTTTTTTTTTAATGTAGAATATCTAAAAAAAAAACACCTTTAAAGCTTTTAATTTTAAATGCAACGAAGAAATGTAATAAAGAAA
The DNA here is from genome assembly GCA_022606495.2 of Halesus radiatus. Classification (NCBI taxonomy): domain Eukaryota; kingdom Metazoa; phylum Arthropoda; class Insecta; order Trichoptera; family Limnephilidae; genus Halesus; species Halesus radiatus. The sequence goes on from JAHDVE020001157.1 coordinate 111,544, forward strand.
ATATAAAAAGAATAGGGTGTAGCTTAATTTTTTACTTTAATGTTTTTAAAATGCGGATTACAAAACTTTCCTCAAGTTTATAACAACTACAAAAAAGCCGGGAAGGATTCCAATTATGTTTCTCTACTTCGGAAAATTATTAAAATATTTTGTTAAACATTAGCAGGACTGTCAAAAATCCATATTTATTGCTTGATTTTGATAAATGCTAAGCCTATATATATTTTTTTTAAATATATCATCACACTTAGTCTATGGATAAATAATAATTAGACAGCTGATTTTGACAGCTCTAAATTTAATGAAAAATAGTGACAATTAAACAAGTTAATAACATTATACAACTTAAAACGAATACACAGTGACACTTTAAACAGTCAAGTCAAGTGAGAGTGTATTTGGATGTGACAGTCTAATTAATAACAATAAATCTTGTATCAAAAACTTTGTGCAAATCGCCAAATTATTGTTACTGTAAGGTCAAACACCGCCACAGACAATTTATGTATTTTTAAATTTTTGAATAAAACTGTCATAGACAAATTACTCAATTAAATTATTTTAATTTAAATCTGTGAATAAAACTTGGCATACACAAATTAATCAATTTAAATTATTTAAATTTAATAAGGGGTATTGAACAATACAAAGAATATTCGACTAAACCTACGTACAAATAAATAAATAAATATGTCTAAATCGCGCAGCAAGGTTTGCAGTGGGAAGAAAATACCAACATCGTCTTGTTCACCACTGGTAACCGCATCCGGCCCCATGGACTCACCCAAACATCAGGCAATGACAAATATCGATACTGACTCCCTCATCAATTTCTTCGAGTCTAAGCTAGACATTATGCGCTCGGAAAGCAAGACGGCTATTGACGCCGTCCAAATCAAATTGGACACGCTGTATAACGAATGGAAGGAGCAGTACAGAAAAATCCTGGAAGTTGTGAGTGTTCTCCAGGATGAAAATGCCAGTCTTCGACGAGAAGTTGATTCCCTTCGAGACGCGTAAAACGACATGACATTCCCGAAGTAAGAGTTGAAAACTTGATGAACCTAATGCAGAAAATGGGAAGCGTCATCAGCGTGCAGCTTCCGAGTAGCTGTGTGGTGTCGGTGCATCGCGTCGCTCGTGGTCACTCCACGCCCTCAAACCGTCCTCGCAATATTGTCGTCTAGCTCTCGACAAAACGTCTCCGTGACGATGTCATCGCTGTTGCAAGGACTCGCCGCGGCCTTACAACGGAGAACTTAGGACTTAGTGTTCCCAGCACCAATTTCTATGTAAACGAGCACTTGACGCTGAAAAACAAAAAATCTTTTTTCAAAAGGATGTGCAGCCGGACAAGCCAACGGCTACAAATATATTACATATGGGTGCGGAACGGCAGTATCCTCTCAAAGAGGAATGATCTCTCTCGGGTGGTCACCATTCGCCGTGAGGGAGATCTGCAAATGATAACCCCACATCATGACCACCAAAACATATGACTTCTACAAACTTGTTTCTACTATTATCTATGTCCATCTTTCTTAATACTGCATCCTTACCCGTTATTTTATTTATCTAAAAACCTGTTCATATTTTTTTTTGCAGAGTCTTCGTGACTTTCTACCACTATCATGTTCTTTGCACATTCTTTCACACTTTACAACGCTGAAATATTTTACACTCTTTAACCTCATAAGTAATCTATGTTCTATGTATAATTTGCAAGTTTATTGTTACGTTCTACTTTATGTATCGCTCCCGCTAATGTGGAATATGTTGAAAGACACTCTAACTCTGGTAAAATGATTTCATCTACGAGGTTTGTTCAAAAGAAAAAATGAAATTTTGAATTTTCGCGGGCTGTGTACATTCGATTATCGAATTTTTTTGTTTGTTATGTTGGTACACATATGTTTATCATATTTTTAGCATTATCAGCCATTTTGGATAAGTTGTTTGTTTTTGACAACTGGAAAGGTTAGTCATGTTTTTGTGTTCGATTCTTCGATTTTTTACTTTTGAAAAAAATGGATCAAAGAATATGTATTAAATTTTGCGTTAAAAATGGAATAAAGTGCTTCAACGCATTTAAAATGTTGACTGTGGCATTCGGCGAGTCTACTTTGTCTCAAAAAAGTGTTCATACTCGTAAGTGGACAAGCGCATTACAGAAGGCCGAGAAGATGTTAATGACGATGAGCGTCCTGGAGTTGCAACCACGTCAACAAACGAAGAAAACATCGAAACAGTGAAGAAAATAGTTTTGGAAAATCGTCGAATTAGGGAAGTTGCAGAGGATGTTGGCATATCAATCGGCTCATGCCATGCAATATTCTCGGATGTTTTGGGCATGAAACGTGTGGCAGCGAAGTTGTTCCGAAATTGCTAAATTTTGAGCAAAAGCAACGTCGCATTAGTATCGCTCAGTAGTTATTGAATGACATCAACGACGATCCAGATTTGCTCAAAAGGGTCATAACTGGTGATGAAACGTGGGTATATGGTTATGACGTCGAAATCAAGGAATATTCATTTGGCCAAAAACAACACCGTAATCATGCCTCAACCACCGTATTCACCAGATTTGGCTCCCTGCGACTTTTTCCTATTCCCGAAACTGAAGAGACCAATGAAAGGAAAGCATTTCGCCACAATCATATATAAATTGAAGATTTAGTAAGGTTTGAAGCGTTTTACAATGATCGTAAATTGTATCTGAGTTACAAAAAATGTAAACAAATTATTAATTGATAAACTAAAGTTTTTTTTTTTTTTTAAGACAAGATTTTTGTGCATAGCGCAAAGGGTAACAATTATTTTTATAAACAATAATTATTAGCCTGAAACACTCATCCAAATTGAAAAAACCTTCCGAGCAAAGATAAATGTCGCCGGCAGGACTCGAACCCACACCCTTCTAATATTCGGTCAGATGCTCTACCATTAAGCTACGTCGGCTTATCGCAAACCCGCCAAGTTAATCAATATATACTAGTATATCATTCAATAATTACGGTTTTTTATTATATTTCACCTGTAAACAACCAACTTTATTAGTATGAGGAAGGCTTGTAACGGCTAAATCCCTCACTAGGTGGCGTCGAGACAAATTATGTTTTCATTTTAATGGTGAAAAATGTTTTTACTTGTCAAATATTTATTAATTGATAAACTAAAGTTTTTTTTTTTTAAGACAAGATTTTTGTGCATAGCGCAAAGGGTAACAATTATTTTTATAAACAAATTAGCTTAACTAAAAATCATAAAGCTATCACAATTATGATATTGGCAACTACTCACTCGAGCGCGTATACAGGATAAGAGACTTTTTGATTCAAAACTTCATTTCGATGTGCACATTGATAATATTTTAAATAAAGCTTACTGCATGCTAGGCTTTGTTATCAGAAACAGCTGTGTATTTTGAAAGCCTGAAACCTAACTCCTCCTTTACTATACGCTGGTCCGTTCTCAACTTGAATACTGCGCCCCCATATGGACTCTACTCTACGGTATCTATAAACTAGGTAAGACAAAAATGGAAGAATTTAAAGAAAATTTCTGCATTGCTTTAATTACAGAATGAGCGCACCTAAACGGGGATACGTACAAATGCTCTCTATATATAATGTTTCCACCCTCACTCACCGGCGAAAATATCTTGATCTCATTACCCTATATAAAGTGTGCAATGACATTATCAACTGTCCTACCTTACCCCAACTAATAAATTTCAAAATACCACCCAGAACAACTAGGTCTAACCACTTATTCCACATTAGCCGGACGCGCACAAATGCTGGTGTCAGGGATCCAATCAGAAGAATGTGCGAGTTATTTAATCAAAATCAAACTCTGATGAATTCCGACATATTCTTTGATACATGTAGTGCTTTTAAAAGAGAATTGAAAGCTGTTTTCATATAATAATATTAAACAAACAAACTTCAACAAACAGTGTTTGGACATAATGTAGTTTTTATTGTTTCCTTGTAAAGCAATATTTTAAATTTAATCATTATTTTTTCCCTTTACACTCTTCTAAGTATTATTTGTAAAGTTTGTTTACGTTCTGTTACTCTATTTAGAAATTGTGCACCTTTTCAAAAAAAATTCTGTGTAACACAATCATAAATTCATTAACTTGTCTAAATATTATTTTCAATAACAAATAATTGTTTATGTATCTTTATCATATTAATCAGTGAGAAATCGGTTAGGATACAGGCGAGTTCTCCAAATATTTCTATATTTTTTCGATATTACTACTGCCTGTATCTGTATTGCATCCATAAATAAATAAAAAAACTGTGTTCATCATTTTGTGTAATATTATCATCATTATTTCGAATAAATAATTAATTTACTCTGACGTACCTCTCCCCCTTAAAATGATTTTTAATAGATTTATGTCTTGCCACTGCGTCTGGCTGTTGAGACGTTAAATGTTTGCTTTTATTTAATAATACAAAATATCTGTACAACTATCGTAAGTGTTGGTATAATATACACTATGGATCACTTATATAGTTTTGTCTATGGAACATAACCTCAGACAGTCACTTGCTAAACCGGTGTGAACCGCAATGGTCAATAAATCTACTTTACATTTACAAGTGCTTTTTAATATAACACCTTAATACAACAGTAAGGAAGTTCAAAACCAATAAATATTATTATTAAAACTACTGTGTAAAATTTGGACTACCTTTATAGTGAATATTTCCCAAAATTTCGCTACCTTAGCCAGGGTGAATATAGTAACCCATTGGAGGACAGAAACTGGAAAAAAGGATGCGGTATATTTGAAAGATTTGTTATTTTAATTTGGTTACACTGAAAGTTTTATATTCGTTGGAATGAAGCGCATACATGCAAAGAGGTAGGTATCTAAATAAGTCAAATTTTAAACGATATCTTTGTCCGGTCTTGTGATCTTTTACCCCTCTGCTACAGATGTGGTCCGATATTCTAATATATTAGTTACATTATGACTCTCTGTGGAATCGTACCATTTTTGAAATAGCATGATATAATGCAATAACACATGTTAAGAATCAATTCTTATGTGAAAAAGAGGATCACGACCAAAAAACGATAAACGATGAAATACGGGTCCAAAATATCCAAGTCGTATTAAGGTAGGTACACATGTTTCTTTATGGGATATATGAAGTTAATGGTTTATTCACAAAAGGAAAACCCAGGCTGAAGAAAAGTAATGTTCCTCTATACTCTTCTTCAATGATTTGAGATCACCAAATGTCCTACCAAAAAAAAGAAGCTTTGTGCTTGAATCAGGCCACGTAACCTAATTACCGTTGCCATACAATCTCTTCACACTATCTGTTTTGCTCACTGACGCCAGAATTGATAGATTTGCCTTAAGAGGTACTGATAGCCAAATTAAAATATATTTTTAAAGCAGAAAAATGAAAAATTTGAACGGAGAAACCTCGGTAGAATGTGTTTTTTTTTTTATATGTGGGAATTAAACATTTTGAGTTCGATAGTTCCATATTTCTAAATGCTTCCCTCTTTATGAAATGGTTTTAATAATAGCGTTGTTAAGGTTATCAGGAATTTCTGCTTGAAATAAACTTGCTGGTCCGAACTTGAAAAACATACAACGCGGTGTAATGTATTTTTAAAACAAAAGTCTTCGCTAATATTATTCGGGACACAACTTTTCGGGTAGCTTTGTCGACGGACCACATACGAAATACGCTGCCATATGGGCCATTAGCCGAAAATGAATCTGACGGCGATATTGGCTTATCTTTTTCTAACATGCAATTAAATGTACCTCACAAAGTCGCATTGGTGGATTGAAAGCCTTATTACTTTCTCCTTCGTATTGAGATACCAGACAAATATTTTTCTTAGACCTCCCGTGGCGCAGAAAAAGGGATTGATTATTGAATCGGGGTTCGCTAGTTTGATTTCCATGATGCCAAAAATATACTAACGTGGATCTGTGCAGGATTTGTTTAAAACTTTAAGTATATTTATTTTCATGCGAGAACCCACTGCTCTTTATGGAGTCTATGGAACTATAGTGGTTATCGTACGTGCTTCATCATCTCCTGTATTTAATTTTCAGACACGACGCGCGAGAAGGAATATTTTTATGCAGGACGATCGTCGATGACGCACGTACGACCTTTGGCTGGGACTAATATATGTCATACCTATTACATATTTTTGGGGAATGTTGTGAATCTAATGAAATCGTAAAGGAAATGATAACGGGATGAGGGAGGTTACGAAGCACCTGGCTTTTCAGATCTGGTCACTAAACACGGTTAAAGCCATTTCAAGTAACGATTCGAATCCGAATGGTCGTCTTTCACCAGGGCGCGACTGACATTATCTACTGCTCTACAAAATGCATTTCGCTTTCTTACTTAAACGGTATTTTTGAGTGTCAAATGCGATGAGAAAACCGGCTTTTAACACCTTTAGTAATCATAAAAAAAATGGAAAAATAAACACCCTCTACAAAAGTCATTTAGTTGATATTACGGTGCATCTGTTTTTTTGTCTCGCACCTTTCTTTTGTTTCTCTTCCACGTACCATAAATCGTATTTATTTTCGCTCGAGTATATTAGGGATCTTTTTGATTTTGATCTTTTCTGCATATAATGCTAGCCCGAGTTAACTCGGGTGTGCGTATTTTTGCACATAATAGCCGCCCGAGTATACTCGGGCGTGGTCCTTAAGCGGTTAAATGTTTTTTCAGCTGTCATAAGAAATATTATACCTCCACACTAAATTTCCTTTCTGAGTAGGTACGTTTATTCTTATTAGCCCTAACTTTTCAAAATTCGAATAAGGAACTCCAGTCCAATTTTTTTTGTCGATAATGCCGTTCAAATTTAAAGATCAGGATATTTCGTTTTTTTTTTCTAAAGTTAGTTTTCATGGATAAAATAATTTTCAAAGTTTATATTTTTCAAAGGCTGCCAAAACGCTCCAAATCTATAGCCGGTCGGATTTGATCAGTTTTGAGGTTAGAATGTCAAATGTCAAAATGATAAGGTTAACCGTACATAATTGTATATTAAATTCATGGTATATAGCATAACTTAAAATAATTAATAAAATTACGTACCTTTTTAGAAACTTTAACTCACAGAATAATAATAGTATTGACCATTAACGTTTGCTTATGAATGCTATCTATTTCATTAATAATAGTTCTATATTGAACAACAATTATAGAGCTTAAAGTCACCCAAATTAAGCTAAAATTTTGCAAAAACTATAAAAATAGATATTTAAAATACAACAAAAAACGAAAAATAATTTTTTTCACACTATTCCAAAAACAGAATGCTCACGTGACGTCAGATGTTCCAAATGCAATGGTACTAACATAACACGGTGTTTTGATGAGCTGATTTTTTATTCACTTTTAAATAACGATTTATAAATTCTACGTATAATTATAATGAAAATCATATATTCAGAATCGGCATTTGCTGATCTATATGAATATATATTTTTAAAGTCATTTAATTTTTCATTGGAGTTCCTTATTAATCAGGTACCTACTTATAATATATTCCAGTATTAAATTATTTTAAATCTATATTTGGAATGTGCGTACATATGGCTTACATTTGCAGGGCAAAAGTGAAACTAGATAATGTAAGTCAAGTTTCCCGTGAGTTTTAATGGGTGACAACTAGTTGATAAATAAATATATTTAAGATATATCCACAGATTTATGCTGCCGTTATAGAAATATGTTTTCTAAACTCGGTTTATATGTGCATTAAATCAGAGCAAGCTGACTAACGTTCTCGAATGGTGTGATAAACATTGTATAAGATTATTATCGTACTATTTATTACATTCCAGTGGCGTAAGTACCATTCCATATCTTCAAAAAAACTGATTAACATTACTCAAATTACGAAATTACTTAAAGAATAACGACAATTCTATGAACTTCATGTTAAATTAGTGTTGCCAAATAACATTTCAAACAGACAAAAAGACATAAACATCTTTTGTCTGACCTGGGGCGCTATTCCCGTTCTTTTTAATGATGATTCCTTAACTTTTTCCTTAGGGTTACAGACTTCTTACGTAACTGTTGTTCAGGTTCTCCCAGATGACAACTGTCAGCTGATTTCAGCGAGCGACATTCTTCAAAAATGTCAATATTTGCGATGTTTTAACAAGAGGAAAACTCAATATTAAGTATTTTACCAATTACGTGATTATTTACTTTAAACATAATTAGCTAGTATACATTATTAAACATTATACAGATGTTGACATCTTTGAAAATTCACGTCAAGCGCAAATTCAAATGTCACTTTTAGAACTAGAGACAAAAAGGTTATTACTATCTAATGAGGTAGGTACCTTTTTATAAAACGTGATTCTTCGTTAAAAGGCTTACTTATGGTATTAAAATGTAATATAATGTAATTGTTTTTAAAAGTTTTAGTTCAAAATCTTATGTCAATTGAAAATATTTCATCAAGTTGTGTTTTCAAATAATCTCTTGACAATCTATTTGAGATCTTTTTACTATGTCTCACCGGAATTCCGCAGTTAATCCAAAAGTCTTTAACCCTGAGGAAAAACGTAAGGAATCGTCCTTAAAAAGAACGGGAATAGCGCCATGGACACGAGTTTGTTGTATGTGTTGTAGTATTCTATACGAAAATTTGGAATCGACGAACACTCTGTAAAACTGTTATTATATAATAAATGTCAAAACGACTGACAAAAGCCACATTTTGCTTTCCTGACTTGCGTCGTAATAGCTTAAAACAATCTGTTTTTAAATACAACCCAGTCCGCCTTAGCACAGGAACACCCAGTGAGGAGAACATCCTGGATTATCTGTTTAGCCTTGTAATTTGTTATTATTTAAATAGAAAAAGAAATGTATTGAAACAAAATTAAAAAATAAATTGATCCACAGAATGGTGATTCACGTTACCCCTTCCCCGCAATTTCCATTATACGAAAAAAGTCCCATTGTCCGGCTTTACCCCCCCCCCAGTCCGGCTTCACCCCGTTCAACGATACTTCAATATAGCCAATCGGTTTGTCACTGTACGTATTACGTTATGAATATACGTATGTATCAGACACATTATGAATGTATGTCGTTGAGACGTCCAAAAATTATACACCTGAAAAAAACGACTACTTACCTAGTTACCTAATCGTCTATTAGAATGCCACCACTTTAGGTGACAAAAATATTTGGAATCTCCCCGCCATGGACATACTTATATAGAGATATAGCCACTGACGTCAGAATGGATAGACCTGCTTTAACGCATCATTTCGACGGCATGGAAGCAAAGGTCACGTGACATCAATTAAATCACCGGACTAGTCGACTGCCGTCCACGTTTGTTTCGAGTGATATTGACTGCAGTAAGAAAATTATAAAACATTTATAAAAGGGCCAAATTAAACACTTTAACAAAATATTCGGTTTTCGTAAATAAGTCGAACATTTTATTTATTTGCTATTTTACTTAAATTGGCGGCACGCCCAGCTCGCCCTCTCGGTTGTTTCTTCTTGCGTATTAGGGCATCTCTACGTATTATTTACTTTGTGGATACTGCGTTCTAAAATCAGAAACTTGCCCGTCACTCATCCTATCCACCATACGAGAAGAAAGGTCCATCGAAGGAACGCAGAAATATCCACGTAACAATAATTTTTCTGTTGAATGAATTACTTACCAATCATTTGAGTGTATTTAGCTCGAGTGAATCACCGACCCGATCACTCGATTAACCTCGATTGCGACATTCGAGTAAACTGGATCCGCAATTTAGACCTTAAAATAACACCAACAAACCAGCGGTTTCGGTTAATCCATGCCGATCCAGTTGCCGATTTGGAAATTTAAGTGCCAATAATATGATCAGTGCAAAAAAGCTGGTTTTAAAAATTCGTTCACAGCTGATGGCATCTGTTTTTGCACGTGTATCGCTCCATTGAATACTACTTGTATTTGACCACATCCCACTACCGTTGCCTGTCCAAAGATCCGCCTTCTTCAAACACCTGTAATGTGGCTGTGAGACTCAAGGATAAATTGTCAGACAAATGTCTAATGATGTATATAACTTACAGCATTCATTTTGTGATATTATTATTAACTTTATTCATAATATTAAATAGCTTTCTTTACGTTAAAAAGTCTATTTGCACATGTCACACGGATATTTAGGCTCCAGCGACCACCAAACTAAAGTCTTGTCTATATTTGATAGTTAATGAAATATATGCCTAATACAGTTTTAATTTTTTTTTTAAAGTTCTTTTTTTTTGCTGACGCAAAACCTTTTTTTCTTCTTTTTACATTGGACACAAAACCACATAAAATGTTAAATATGTAAAAGCCCACCAGGGCGTTATAAAACAATATTTTTTTTAATAAAATATTTACAGTTCGAACATGGTGAATATTATTCACCGTGTTCACTGAATAGTGAGAGAAATGACAACGTTTGATAAAATAAATTGATACGACTTAAATAAACCTTTCATAATTTAATATCATTTTTGCAATAAGGAACTCCGATTTATTTAAAAATATATATATATTGAGGCTTTAAAGCACAAAAAAAACTGGTAAATGAAAATTTTCATACAAATCCAAAATCACAAAACGCGCAGACGAGACCCGTGATATCAGATGTCGAGTACCAACAGAACAGGGCGTTTTGATGAAATGGTTATTTTTTCACTTTTAAATAACGATTTATAAATTCTACGTATAATAAAACTTACATGTTCAGAATCGGCGTTTGCTGGTCTATACGAATATACTCGTATATATTTAAGACATAATATTTTTCAATAGAGTTCCTTATTATGGATTTCACTCGGAGTTTTAGAGATTTCCTAAGACCTTCTGCTGTTTCCCTCTCCTATTGAAGGTCGTCTATCACTGGGGCACCATTCACCCTGTAGACTGCAGCCTGGAACAATCCCACGGAAATGCACCCTTACCATTACAAGTTAGTTAGATTTCTAAGTCATGAAGATTCCATCATCAAACTTGGCAAATGCTCCATCTTGCGTTTTATTGATGTAGGCATATTGACCTATTTTTAATGCACATTGATCGCTGTCAAAATTTTGCTCAGTTACTCGCAACGAATACCTTGTTGGACGAAGCGATTTCGATGTTACTATTGAAATAACGGCAAAGGAAATTGCTCCGTGTGTCGAGCCTGTTTATTCGTTTCCCAGCGCGTATAAGCGACGAATGTCGGTCTCCGAGTTATTGCTACAAAACAAAACGTGCTGCAAATAAACATATTACAACTTTAAATGTCCCATCGAGCAGTGGTTCAATACATGACTTGACACTACACAGCTCATTTCATACGAATTCTTACAAAGAAGCATATAAAACACGCAATATTTTTATGACAATTGCATTGCGTTTCTTCTGCGGGTACTTGCTTAAATTTTCTACGCCTGCACTGTATTTGTCCATAATTTTTATTCACTTTGAATCGTTAAAATTAATGTCGTAGAAAACAATAAAGCCAGCCGTAATGATGTATGCTGTAAAGTAAAATATCGGTTTCCTGTAAAATAAAGATCTAATTATCTCTACAACTTTTGTTGCATGAAGCAGATGGAGGCAATAAAGTTCGAAAAACATCAAATTTTACATCGAAATTAGGAAATATTATTATAGTGCCTATTCGGTTTTTGTCCCATCTCATTATAATCCTTCATCACCGGGGTAATTCATGCATACTGTGGTGAGCTGACTTGAAGCCTCATTGCTTCCTGCGATATGAAAAAAACCTTCTCGATAAATTTTCTGAGAATTTAGGATACCTACTGCCAAATCCTCGGAAAAATCAGTTGTCGTTTACGGAAATATTTATGGTGATTATGTAAAAATCATGTACGATCTTGTCGATTTTAATAAATTCTTTAAAAAAACATTAGAATCTGAATATACGGAAAATGTATTTATTTTTAACAGGAAACGTTATGTGATTTGGTGTTTCTATTGTATTGTTTTTGTATAACTGTACGCCATGACATCACACCACGTAACTTTATAAATATAGAATCTCTAAGTACCCACGCTTGATTCATAGGTACCCTTTCACTACTCTGTAAGGCAGAGCGAACACACATTATGAATTTTGATAAGGATCACCACAATTCAAATTAGAAACCAATTGATTGATTTAATGTTTACATAAAATAATTCACGGTCATCTCGATATTACGTTACGTCTTGGCAGAATTAAAATAAATATTATAGCACATCCCACCTAAACCGATGAGTTGGCATCGCATATGGGTCCCACTCAGGGGTCGTAAGTTCAATTCCTCGACTGGCTAAGACCTCCACCACCACACAAGCAACATCTTCCGCTTACTGCGACGGTAGTAAAAGATTTTCAAATATTGTTAGGTTGTTCGTAACCTAGGTATGTTAATATTTCTTAAAAATAAACGCATTCAGAAATAATGCTTTAGCCCAATGACTTTAATGTGTCAACATAATTTTGTATATAAAGGTATCAAATTATTCAATGACCTACCAACGGACATAAGAACAGAGACAAATTACGACATATTAAAGAAAAAATAAAAATATTTTTTAAACACCCTTCCTAATCCATTGCATAATCACATGTTATATATTTTCATATGTTCACATGTTAAAATACATACTTTTTTATTTCTCTTTTTATTATATATACATACTTACGTAATAAATAAATAAAAAAAGTTTTTCATTTCTTGTGTCCATATACGTACTTATTTTTCCTTCGTTGAATTTTTTTTCTCTATTTAAGTTGTTTATTTGTTTTCACTGTACAGTTTCACTATATATTATTATAAAATTATTATTACGTATTATTATACTTTTGTAAATATAAAAATTGTTATTCATGTTTCTGTGTACTTAACTTTCATCAGTTGAAACTTTTTATATTTTTTCTTTATATGTGTATTTGTTAACACAATTTTTTTAAAAATATTAACGACCAACAGCTTACTTAGGAAATAATATATATTGCACAAATATATAAAATATGTAACAAACTAATAAAACTCAATAAAAAATGTCGACTATGTAATAAAATAGAGTGTGCTAATATGATTTTTGAAGTTTCAGAAAAGCTGTCCTGCTATTACCTCAAAATACGCTTTTTTTTGCCAACTGACTTATGAACGTACAAATTCATAAAAAAATCATGTTGACCAGAAATTTGTCGTGTTTTAAAATTTTCTTTATTCAGTTCTTTTTCTTAGGGTAGGCACAGTTTTTTAGCCTTTATGAACTGCACGCCACTGCTCACTTGTGTCTCTTGCTTCTATTTGTATTATTTATCATTGAGTGAGTATTTGTATATGTACGAGTATAATAACTGAGTTTTTATCACTGGATCGTTCTCCGGTAAGTGGGAACATCTGTAAAAATCCAGTATAAATAAATAAATAAAATATTTCCAGTGGACTAAAAAAAGCGCGCCTTTTAACATACATTTTTGAAGAGGTGTTTAAAATTGGTCACATTTACAAAAAAATAATTTTTACCCCATTTTAATCCTAACTGAAGGCCTCCCCAAAATGTCTAACTTGATTATCTCACCAACGCACGCGTATTTTAGGGCTATATTGACCTACTGAAGACTAGATTCATCTATTTATTGCAGCTGACATGGCTACTTAGTTTTGTTGGGTATTCATTTTAAACGTCCTCAATTTTACCCAATAAACTGTTGAATCAATTTTGGATATTAAGATATTTATAAGAAAATGTTTTTAGCATTCATGCATTTATGTAAGAATTTACACCAAAAACAACCCGTTTCTCTTCTAAGACGTTCATCACGTTTAAAGGAATGATTTCTTTAATGCTGTGCTTTGCATTGTGAAAACATGACTGAGGTACGAGTTTTAAAATGAAAATGAAAACGTTTTGTCATTATCAATTACAAGGGAAAGGTTGCAATAATGGATGTTGTGTTATGAAAAACCAATTAAAAAATATTACATAACATTTTTAATTGAGGATTATTTGCAATCTTTACATGATGCATATTGCTTGACATATGATATAAATTGAATAAATTTAAAATTTAATCAATTCATGTTATAACTCACCATTGATGGTGCGGATGTTACTTTTTTTATGTGAATACTTCATAATACTTCTAACTGTTCCCAACTGTATGGAGCCAATGGGACTATGGCATCCCCAATAATGAACTCCAGTCCTATTTTTCTATTTGTTGTTGTTTTTTTATTTATAAATAGTGACGTTCCTACGTAATTACTAGTATATTTAGTTTTTTTTTAAGTTTTCATCGTTAAAATAATTTTCGACGACTAAATTTTTCAAAGCTCACCAAAACGCTCCAAATATGTGGACGGTCGATTTTGATCAGTTTTAAGGATAGAATGACAAATGTAAAAAAAACATTGAGTTTTACCATACATAATTTTATATTCTATTCATAATAAACCATAGCTAAACATAAGAAATACAATTATGTACCTTTTATGAAACTTTCACTCAAAGAATAATAATAGTATTGGGCATTAATATTATCATAATATCCGTGTTGTTAATTGGTTTGCTCATGAATACTCTAATCTATTTCACTAATAATAGTTCTATTTTGAACAAAAATTTGAGATTAATTGATAAACTAAAGTTTTAAAGACAAGATTTTTGTGCATAGCGCAAAGGGTAACAATTATTTTTATAAACAATAATTATTAGCCTGAAACACTCATCCAAATTGAAAAAACCTCCCGAGAAAAGATAAATGTCGCCGACAGGACTCGAACCTGCACCCTTCTGATTGTCGGTCAGATGCTCTACCGTTGAGCTACGTCGGTTTATCGCAAACCCGCCAAGTTAATCAATATATACTAGTGTTTCATTCAATAATTACTGTTTTTATTATATTTCACCTGTAAAAAAAAATTAGAGAGTTTAAAGTCATCCAAATTGAGTTAAAATTTCGCCAAAACTAAAAAAAAAATACACATTAAAAATATAAAACAAAAGCGATAAACAATTTTTATTCATACTAATCCAAAAACAGAATGCGCACGTGACGTCAGATGTTCCAAATGCAATGATACCAACATAACAAGGTGCTTTGATGAGACGATTTTTTATTCAATTTTAAATAAAGATTCTACTTAGAATTATATAAAACAAAAGTTTTTTTTTTAGATTTGGCGTTAGTTGATCTACATGAATACATATTTTTAAAGCCATTTTATTTTTCACTGGAGTTCCTTATTGGGGTATGCTGTGGCTTAGAGGAGTGCAGAAGGAACGGAGATAGGGAGAGGATGATTGGGACATATCTGGATATTCAAACATAGTCACCAAGAATGGCTAAAGCCATTTCAAGCAACCTTTCGTTTCAAATGGTGGTCTTTCAACAGGACGATTCTAAGCGTATCTACCACACTTACTAAGGCAGGGTCAATATATTTTTGAGACCGTTATTTATAATTTCTACGCCAGTCCCGATACACAACATTTACTAATTAAGTTGAAAACTTCGTTGTAATATCTTACTATTTCTCTTGATCAACGTATTTAAGAATAACACGTTTCAAGAGATCTTTCAGCGGCAGAGCTTTGTAATAGTGTTTGTTTTTACACGAATGGCAAGCTAGTTAAAAGTAAACGTTGATTGCAGTGGTTTCAGCCATGTTTGGTTACCAGATCTGAATATCCAGTTACTTCTCCTCTTTCCTCTTTCCCGTCTCCTTGCTCTCATTACTACCTTCAGCCTTACAACAAACCCAAATCAGGAATGCCATAGTCCCACTGGCTCCAGACGGTTGGGAGCAGTTGAAATGCTCGTGCCGTATTGCCATAAAAAGTTTAAAAAAAAATCATGTTTGTTTTTCCTCCCTTAACTTTACTCATTATCTTTTTAACGTTATTTTTCTGATAGGTGCTGTTACATACAATTTATTTAAGGTAAGTGTCTCACCGAAGTTTCATTACATAGCAATTCCAGTTCGGGCCTGCACGTGTATGTGGTGTTTCCGCCGCGGCAGGTACGGGAAGGACCGTACGCGGATGTAGGCTGTACTGTGGCTCCCCCGCCCTCATGAGCGGATATTAACCGTTTGAATGCCAATCGGAGATATTCGTCGATTTGTGTTTTTACGGAGATTGCCGATCGTCGATTTCCGTCGATTGCGTCAGTCGTGTTTTAAATCGCGCGTAAGTCGGGTGTGCTGCTGCGACGTTGGTAAATATTATCGTAATATTATCTTAATAGTTGTATGAAAGTAATAAACCGTTTAAAATTCGGATTCACTTATTATTTTTTTAATTTTAGGTAATTTAAAAATGATAATGTCGAGCGAGTACTAAGAAATGTCTGACAGCGGGAGCAACGATTTTGATTACTTTAGTAGTAGTTCTAGTGAGAGTAGCTCTGATGAGAGTGAGGTCACTGATCAGATATCAGTGTTTCCCAACCGCAGGATGCGAATTTCCAGAAATGCTTCAGATCCTGACCAAGAAATGGAGAGTAAAACCAGAAATTACTCATTTTCATATGTACCGTATTTTTCATTTTGGTTTTTTTTTTGTTTGAATAAAATACTGTGTTCATTTATACAAGCATTTTATTCCAAATATTTCAATATTTTTTAATAAAACACCGAAAAAATCAACAAAATCCATGGAAATTCAAAGAATTTACGGGATTTAAAAAAAATACATTTTCAAAAAAAAAAACCCACTTTTTTGGTGGCATTTTACAAGCAACTATATGCCTTTTTTTGGCACTCAAACGGTTAATTAAATACTTGACTTCAACCTAAGCAGAGACATCTATGGGATATTCATATTAACATTACATAGTTCACAATGGGTACAAGGGTAATTATTTACAACGATTCTTCTAATTAGGCACTAGCCTTTCAACACATACTAGAATTTGGAATACCCCAAGGAACACTTCTGGGACCAATACTATTTATCATTTATGTGAATGAAATGCTTTTAGTTGAGAAAATAGGAAAAATCATATCTTTTGCGAATAACACGGTCTTAATCACAGAAAAAAAAACACATGGAAAGAAGCCTATCGAAACGCAAATGTAGAAATAAAAAATCTGAAACAATGGTCGGATGATAATTGACAATTACCTATCCCAAAACTCGAAAAATACTTATTTCATGACATTAACACCATCGAACAACAGATCCCAAAATTATTATACATAACTCTTGTAAAAATTATCCCGATAACTCAAATTCACCCAAATGCTCTACATTGACAAAAAAATCATATAAAATATTTGGGAATAACAGTAGATCAACATATTAAATGAAGAGAACATATTGCGCAAAATATTAAATGAATACATAAACTCTACTACGTATTCCTCAAACTAAGAAATATTTTACAAAAATCTATGCTACTGAAGGTTTACTATACATTAGCACAATCTACAATATGGAATAATAGCGTATAGAGGAGCGTTTAAAACAAACTTGCCCCATTGGAAATAGTCAAAAGAAGAATCATTAAAATAATTCTTAAAAACCCACCCGATTATTTAATCCGTGAATTTTTCAACGAATTTAAAGTTTTAGATTTAAATATAATAAACCAAAAAATTAAAAAATAAATACATAAAGAAATCTAAAATTGGAGTAATTGAGCACCAGGACGAGAACCATGGGACAAATAATAATCCCTAAACTTAATACAATAACAGCTCAACACCATTACACATACTCAGTCACAAAATGCTTTAACGAACTCCCCAAAGAAATAAGAACTTTAAAAGAATCTGAAATTTTTAAGAAAAAACTTTAAATACACTTTACAACAAACTAATTTTAAGTGCATATTATATGTTCATTTGAAAAAAAAATCTTTTATACGTATATTTTAATTTCTAAAGATTTCTTTCTAAATTTCTAATATCTATTCTACTGTTAGAATTTCCCAATTAGTGAGGTATTAATTAACAAAGCAACTAAACGTATTATATAATTAAAAAGTATATAATTTTTTAGCACCTATCTTCATTATCATGTAAACAATTTTGTTAATTGTAATTAATAAGTATCTAAAAAAAAAACAAATCTATTGCCCATCCATTAAAATTTTCCACTAAAATTTTTTTGTGTTGAGCTTCATAATAGCTGCCTGGAGCAAGTGAAACTATAGCTTACCCATTTGGTGATAGTTGTGGGGATGAAAGAAGTGATACAGTGTGAACTCAAGCCAAGAAATGGATTAAATAACATATTTTTGTTGTTTTTGTTGATAATTGAAGAAAATATTAACAAATCTCAAATGAAATATGTTTTTTTTTCGATATCATACAACAATTTTAGAGCTGTTAATATCGTTTTCAATTAATTCCCATATATTATTGGCTGCCATCTTTCAATATTGACTACAAGATTCTAAAAGAATTTATTTCCAATATGGGTAGTGTTTCGGATATACCTATCTAATTTTATTTATATAATGACGGAGAACAATAGGGTGGCATTCGCTCAGTGGATAAGAGCGGTGGTTCCGGATAGACCTAGAGATCCTGCATTCGAGTCCCAGATTCGAACGTATTATTTTTCTTTTCTGTCTTTACCGTTTCATATTTAATTTGATATTTGTTAATATTATTACAATAAAAAAATACATTGAGGTTTATAAGCTATTGTAAAATACTGTAATAAAATATTTCATTAAAATTTGAATTATTTTCCAGTTTCCATAAGGATTACATTTTTTCACTCAATGGATATCATTTCGATAATTTTAGTAATCTTTTTTCCACGTTGGACAAGTGAAAAATAAAGATCAATAAAAATGCGATTCGCCAGTTAAATGGATATTTCAAAGCATCGCATCTAAAGATCAAAACTTGTTACGTTGCAAATAGTTGCATAGATCCACACATTCCAATAGAAAGTTTGTAAATTTCTTGATACCAGAGCTCACTATTCGAAATTTATTTCGTGTGTAATAATATAAGTATTTTGCAGTCCCCAACATAAAAAGTATCTATGTTCAGAATGTTTTAATCAAACGTTAAAAAAAATCTTAAAAACCTAAGAAACGTAATTTTCACGACACAAGACCTAACCAGAATGACATTATTTATCTATTTATTGTATAATATGCATTATTATTAATATACTCAAACACAACTCTGCTTTAGGACAAAGAAATTAGAAATATCTCTCCACTAAGTTCTATAATTCACTTCTATCAGCAATAGTGGCAATGTATGGCAGTGGGGCATGGAATTGGCAGAGGAAGGATGAAAGTAAACTGAATGCCGTAGAAATCAGATCTCTGAGGCGAACGTGTGGTCAAACCATGTATGATCGTGTGAAAAATCTTGAGATTCGTAAAGAATGCAAGGCTGATTCAAACCCAATGAGCAGGATGAAGAAAGGGACGCTTAGATAGTTTGGGCATGTAGAGCAAATGTGAATGGAAGAAGAAGCAGGGAACGCCCGGGTAAGACACGGCACGATCAAGTGAATCAAATACTTGAGTCGGGCCATGTCAGAAGTCGGAATAATAGAAGAGAATGTATGAGACGATGTATGAATGTGAATGAAATAAGAAGTGTATGCCAAGATCGAGTTTTTTGGCGGTCCGTCCTCTCTGCCTACCCCTGCGAGGAAACGGCGTGATGGTTATTTAGTTAGAAATTCAAATGATTTTAAAAATCAAATCCAACCTGGCGCAAATAAATCAAGGAGAAGTTATCCAACATTTTGAAAAGAACGTCGTAGAGAAGCAGTCAGTTTTTAAGTAGTCCGCCTCAGCACAGAAACCCTCAGTGGGGAGGACTTAGAATAACACTGCGATTTGTTTATTAGTATTATAATTTATTATTTTGACGGCCTCCATGGTCGAAGGGTAAGGCTCTCGACTACGAATCCGAAGGTTGCGGGTTCAAATCCCGGCGGGTGCAAGTAAATTTTATTTAATTAATTTGTGTTGTTTTACAATTAATTCATTTAAAAATAATTTATAGTATATTTGCGCACGTTCCACAGTGGAATATACTCTCAGTATCGCCCAGGTGAAAGACCACCATTCAGAATTGAAACGTTGCTTGAAATGGTATTTACCCGTATTTGGTGATCAGATCTGAATAACCAGGTAGTTCCCCACCTCCCTCTTCCCCTTCTCCTTCCTCTCCCCAATACCTTCAGCCTCACAAAATTCCCCAATTGGGAATGCCATAGTCTCACTGGCTCCAGACGGTTGGGAGAAGTTGGGACTCTTGTGCGGTATTCATATAAAAAAAAATCGTAAATGGAAAAGAAATGCTTTGAAACAAATAAAAAACAAAAAGCAGTTAACCCAAAAAATCACTTTTGCAGGTTGCTAATTTAAACAAATACTACGTACGATTTATCTGTAAATTCTGTACGGGTAATTAGGATATGTTTTCAAAAGACAATATACCTCAAAGGGTAATTCTCAAATTTGGTATGAAATACTCGTATGTCCCTTAATTTTAGGCAAAACGTTCAAAATTGCTTTCACTGGTTTTCAAACTGCACCTTTTTTCATACATTTTGGAACATATTTCATAGAATTTAAAGAATTCAGATTGAGAATTCTTCTTTTGAAACTTATACATTTTCTTAACTACCCACATAGATTTTATAGGTACATAATATGTGGTATCGATTGAGTTTGCATCCCCCAAAGTGACGTTGAGGGTAATTTATGAGTGGTGGCCCTTAAGATGTGGGTAGTACTTATAGGCGGGTTTAAAATAGAGTATTCTGAGAAAAACAGCAAGCAAGAAGAGGTTTGAGTGAGTTTGACTATCATTTACCTGTCAACCAATGGTAAATTTAAACATTCAGTGCTCTGGTTCGAGTGCTTGGGCAAGTCAGAACATTCAAGGAAATGTACACTGGACAGTGGACACACGACAGTTTGGACGCGGAGTTGATTACTATGCACAGCTGAATTTCATAAGAAACCGCACCGCCTCACAATAATAATACGTAGGAGTACCACCGACCACCGTTTCTGTTACTTTCCTTTTCATTAGGGAAATATCGCCGTTCCGATGCATTATTACTTATTACACAAATGTATACCACTTGTCATAAATATCTTAAACGGTATTCCATAAAGTTAATGCCGGCAACAGATATGGAATCAGGTTAATTGTGTCGTCGCAATAAATCCGAGATTACCGGACGGACAATCGAAGTTGTTCTGATTGATTGATTTATTTGTACATTTCCACATCGGCGCTGTTTTTATGCGAGTCAAATTGCAACGGTTACGTTAAATTAATAAAAAAATATTTACGGTCGCTTTCAATTCATCGCGTAGGTACGAGATTACGCTTAGTATAAAAATGAATGTAATTGGGTACTGTATGGGAATGGTACAAAATCACAGCATTAATTATCCAGCTTCTTTTGGAATCACGATATTTTGAAGGGACTTGGGTTTGAGATAGCTAACTAGCTAACCACCATGCCGTTTCCCCCGACTTCTCCCAACCGTCTGGAGCCAGTGAGACTGTGGCATTCCCAATTGGGGAATTTTGTGTGACTGAAGATATTGAGGAGGGGAAGGAGATGGGGGGAGAGGAAGGTGGGCAAGTACCTGGCTATTCAGATCTAAAGCCATAGGAATATGGAAGAGCTGTAACTATCCTCAAATATTCTGACTCTTATCATGGGCCGGCTCAAATATTTGATTCACTTGATCGTGCCATGTCGTGCCTTCAACCATTCACGCTAATTATTTTCTAATATATATTCTCCTTTCCATTATGCGTTCTACGCGCACAAACCAGGGGGGGGGGGGTTGCTTGTGCTATACTATACACGACCAGATTGATGAGATCAGAATTTTTAGTTTTATTAAAAATAACAGTTCCGTGCGGTAAGTCCATAGGTAGAGAAAGCTGTGGGTCAGTCAGACGCATCATGAGAACGTAGCTTCTCAAAGCTAAAATTAATAAAAAAAAATACTTTAGGTCTACCATGAGCTCCATAAGATTGAATGATTTAACAATTTTATCTATCGAAAAAAATGTGACGGACAAAATTGAAGGTCCGAAAAGTCAAATTTTAAACTTAAGTATATTATTTTGGTTTTGAAATAAATTTGAAATGGCCCACGCTACGCCACTGCATCTAAGCCTCCCTTTCTTAATCTTTGATTTGAGATAATCCTAAACTAAGTATTGTATTGTTTATTCCAGTACAAAATAGCCCATTTGTATGAAATGATGATCTCCATAAGAGAGCGACAAGTTACTTTGTTCCAGATCAAGAGGCAAGTAACATCTATTAATGTACACAATGGAACAAAATAAACGGCTTATTTGGCTATTTCTGAAGAGGAAAATTAGAATCGCCCCTGCCAGAGACCACAGCTCAATAATGAGACATTACTTAAGACTCTTTGAATATTTTTTATGACGTTTCTGAATTTACACCTTTTTCCCAACATCCACACACCTTTCTTCTTCCCCTTCCCATTTCTACATGTCTCACGATTCCCAACATGGGGATGCCATCGTTCTACTTGCTCTAAACAGCTCCGATTCTATAAAAAAATATAAAAAGCTTTTCAAAATTTAACCAAAACAAACCATAATCGGATGACATAAAAATGACCTGTATTATATTTAAAGAGTTAGTAACGACGGTGACATTAGTTATGACCTTCCAGAGTGAACTTAGGAAAAACAAATACACGTGACATGTCGAGACACAATTCGTTATAATTCCCAATTCGAATGGCAGTAACGCTTACTAGTCTAGTCATTAAGACGGCTTACATCGTCGGTAGTATTCCGTAAAATCCAAAAAATGACAAAGTTATGACCTTCCAGAGTGAACTTAGGAAAAACAAATACACGTGACATGTCGAGACACAATTCGTTATAATTCCCAATTCGAATGGCAGTAACGCTTACTAGTCTAGTCATTAAGACGGCTTACATCGTCGGTAGTATTCCGTAAAATCCAAAAATGACAAATTTATGACCTTCCAGAGTGAACTTAGGAAAAACAAATACACGTGACATGTCGAGACACAATTCGTTATAATTCCCAATTCGAATGGCAGTAACGCATACTAGTCTAGTCATTAAGACGGCTTACATCGTCGGTAGTATTCCGTAAAATCCAAAAAATGACAAAGTTATGACCTTCCAGAGTGAACTTGGGAAAAACAAATACACGTGACATGTCGAGACATACAATTCGTTATATTTCCCAATTCGAATAGCATTAACGCATACTAGTCTAGTCATTAAAGACAGCTTACATCGTCGGTAGTATTCCGTAAAATCAAAAAAATGACAAAGTTATGACCTTCAGAGTGAACTTGGGAAAAACAAATACACGTGACATGTTCGAGACACAATTCGTTATAATTCCCAATTCGAATGGCAGTAACATAGTCTAGTCATTAAGACGGCTTACATCGTCAGTAGTATTCCGTAAAATCCAAAATGACAAAGTTATGACCTTCCAGAGTGAACTTAGGAAAAACAAATAAACGTGACATGTCGAGACACAATTCGTTATAATTCCCAATTCGAATGGCAGTAACGCTTACTAGTCTAGTCATTAAGACGGCTTACATCGTCGGTAGTATTCCGTAAAATCCATAAAATGACAAAGTTATGACCTTCCAGAGTGAACTTAGGAAAAACAAATAAACGTGACATGTCGAGACACAATTCGTTATAATTCCCAATTCGAATGGCAGTAACGCTTACTAGTCTAGTCATTAAGACGGCTTACATCGTCGGTAGTATTCCGTAAAATCCGCCAAAATAAAGTTATGACCTTCCAAGTGAACTTAGGAAAAACAAATACACACGTGACATGTCGGGAACACAATTCGTTATAATTCCCAATTCGAATGGCAGTAACACGCATACCGTCTGATCATTAAGACGGCTTACATCGTCGGTAGTATTCCGTAAAATCCAAAAAATGACAAAGTTATGACCTTCCAGAGTGAACTTGGGAAAAACAAATACACGTGACATGTCGAGACACAATTCGTTATAATTCCCAATTCGAATGGCAGTAACGCATACTAGTCTAGTCATTAAGACGGCTTACATCGTCGGTAGTATTCCCTAAAATCCAAAAAATGACAAAGTTATGACCTTCCAGAGTGAACTTAGGAAAAACAAATACACGTGACATGTCGAGACACAATTCGTTATAATTCCCAATTCGAATGGCAGTAACGCATACTAGTCTAGTCATTAAGACGGCTTACATCGTCGGTAGTATTCCGTAAAATCCAAAAAATGACAAAGTTATGACCTTCCAGAGTGAACTTGGGAAAAACAAATACACGTGACATGTCGAGACATAATTCGTTATAATTCCCAATTCGAATGGCAGTAACGCATACTAGTCTAGTCATTAAGACGGCTTACATCGTCGGTAGTATTCCGTAAAATCCAAAAAATGACAAAGTTATGACCTTCCAGAGTGAACTTGGGAAAAACAAATACACGTGACATGTCGAGAC